>JAHLJT010004567.1:49408703-49654412 GCA_031308135.1 Acheta domesticus
GGTACACTATCAAAAGGCCTTTTGTAGTCAATCCAAGCCATAATGAAAGCGTTGCGTCTTTACATCATTCAAAATGGACTTTATCAGTAGCAAGATTTCCTTACAGCCATAAGAGCCTTACGACATCCTTCTTGTTCAGCTGGCATTAGATGATTCTTATCTAGAGTGTGTACATTTTGTCAGCTATGCCTGCAGTGATAACTTTGTACAGTTCTGGCAGACAAGTATTGGCCTGTAGTTCTTCGCCAACTGCTGTCACCCGCTTTGGTAGCAAATACTGATGCCGCCTGTGAGCCATTCCGCGAGTTCCTTGGGTTTTAAAAATTTCATTAACAGCCTTGCTAGGTGAGAATGTATTGCTGTTAATTTCTTAATCCAATAAATCTGGATCTTATCAATCCGGGGGACTTCCAGTTCCCCATGTTCTTAACTGCTTGGAAGAGGTCCTCTTCCGAGAATTGGTGAACATTTCCACTGTTTCTACAAGTTCATCGGCAGCATCAAGTTCAGATTGAAGCCAAGATGCGTCTTTGTTGTAGGATCTGCTCTCTCCAGATTCCTTGCCCAAAATGCTTCGACGTCATCTTTTGAAGGAGTAACAGCTTTGCCATTCGGTTTTTGAGTCAGATTGCAGATACAGACTCTTCGCGTCTGTATCAAACAACCGGTTCTGTACAAGGAAATCTATCTACGTTTGAAGCTTATTATTATTCATTATTATTATTATTATTATCATCATCATCATCATCAATTATATTTGACCATAGCGCAGCAGTCAAAGATATGAAAATAATTCACAACAATGTGTGATTTGCAAGGAACTTTTTGAGGTTTTTTGCATTTCCCAGGGTTCTAATAACAGTAATTATTTCTCAATTAATTTTTTCGCTTCAATTTAGCGCGGAAAATATACTAATAAATTCATTTACGGTAGTCGGTTCTTTTCTGTTTTTCGTTTTTTTCCTTTCAGATAATATCGTTAAGTTCACGAAAGAAAAAAATTAAAAAAACACGGTTTTGTCTGTGCAGAGGGTTCGGAACTGAGACAGGGGGCTAAGAAATGTTTGTGTCAGAGTTATAGTGTAAGTGTTCTTAAGTCATTTGCTTTCAGGGAACGTTTACCCACCATCGAAGGTACCCTTTCAAGCACAAAATCCAAGACAACTACTCGTGTAATGGTAAATACAGCGTCATAGAGCTTCGAAATCGAGACACCGATTCCGTGCGGTCGATACTCGAGTACTTGCTCGGTTTTCACGAGCGAGGCGATCCGCCACCCACATGCTTCGGCCGCTGGTTTTCAAACAACGAGCACCCCGTGGTGTCTTAAGATGAAAGAAACAAATTTCTCCAATAACGACAAATGAAGAGTTTAGATGGAGCGGTCGCTTCAGTCGTCAGGGGGCGGTCTGGGAAGCTGCTGCGTTCCAATGAAGTAGTTCCAGCACTATTCATAGGCAACTTATTATTTCTCTCTGTAATGGCAGTAGGCGGATTTTGAGGAAACAACAATTTATCTCGAGCGCGGGGCGTTTGAAATGTACTGTTAGTTCATCCCAAAAAAGGTTTATAGTTGTGGAAATGCCAGATTAGACGCCGAATTCGAATTAATTTGGGTGCCCATGCGGAAACAAAACTGGTACATGATCTTTATTTAAGAGACATTTTTCTAGGACAAAAATCTTAATCTTCAGTTATGCAGTTTTTCAAATGTTGCAATTTGCAATTTTCCAAAGTAGAGAGAGTTCGTCAGCAATGAAACTTGCGCAATTTTTTCCGGCCTTCGATTCATACGACGAGAAAATGTAAGCAGAATTTACGAGCAGATTTTGAAAAAATATGTGCTAAACATATTTAAAAGTTTCTATATTTCAAACGCAAAAAACACGAAATCTACTCATACTTTCGTAACGTTGAGCGTGATCAAATTTCAAGGTCTGTCATTCAACAATTTTTATACGTATTTTAACCTGCAATTTCTTACAACATCGGAACAATCTTTTCACAAAGTTTTGCTACGCCATGTGAAGGAACTGGGCATTCACAGTCTTTCTGGATACATTTTCTGTAATAACCGAATATAAATAGAATACACTAATATGTAACATCACAAGACAAATAAACATAATTGTCGGGGACGGTCGTGTATGTTGCATTTAAACGATCGTACCTATTTAAGAGATCAAGAGGATGAGATCTGCACATCTTCTTAACTCTTGGCTGTTGTCGCGTATGTTCAATGTTAGGTAATAAAGGTGATGTTTTCGGCTTTTGTAATATTTTTCGAACTGAAATTGACTGCTTGGTATAGAGAGTATAATGAAGTCATTGCGCAATGTTTTATTTAAAACAAACCACGGGGCATAAGCGAGCAACTTTTCGACAACAGATTTCATTAAGAAAAATCATTGCCTTCAATATTGTAGTTCTAGGAAAGGTAACCTCCGAAAATAATTTTCAACGCTTACAGTCACGGAGAATCGGAATTTTACACGAAAATTGAACTTGCACCATTCACTTGAGCGTCTGTTAGGTTATACCAGAACAAAGTTTAATCCAAAAACTGGAGCGAATTTTCAGACAAATTAGAACTAGTGGTGCAGCAGAATGGCACAGACATTCCCGTATTACTTTCCTATTTCTTTGGGTCTCGGCTAGTTACTCGGACTTTACACATACTCATGACAGCTGCCTTCTATCGCCGCCCTAACTATATTTTCTGACACTTTTTCTTTATTTTTTTTGGTTTCGTAGTAGCAGAACGGAAATATTATTTTAAGAACCGTAAAACCTCATCTTAAAAGACAATTTTCTTGGAAAAATATGGAGCCATTTTACGCATATGGCATTTTGACGCTACTGTTATTGCAAAACTCGAAGATCTTTTTCGCACGAATCAAAACCTTCATTAGAAGTCATTCGAAGAACTTTAACTCACAAATACAATTGTGTTTACAAATTCCTGGAAATGAGCGTGTTGACGGTGTAAGTTATCTTCAAAAAATACATTTGTGTCATTTTTGAAAAAAACAAAAATTTAAACACTACGTCATATTAAAGAGTGTAATTAGCACAATCCGCTCGGTACGTTTGAAGAAAAAAATTGTTGCAGAAAATGGCATTTGAGCGTTTCTGAAAATTCGGAATTTTAAGCGAGTTTTCACAGAAAACGGTTGCGTTTTTTGAAAAACTTTACTTGACATTATTTAAAGCACATGTACTCGTAAATATAATAATATGAGCAAATCGCCGCTAGTGTAAATATAACAACAAGGGAGAGACAAGTCAAACAATTACATTTTTGCAATCTTTTAAAAAACAAACAAAAAGAATAGACTAATGTGTGGTGTTTACGTTATCTCATAGAGCACATTTGGCATTTCATATTTAGTCATTTCCAATCGAAAAAAACGAAACCCCGAACTTGGTCACAGCGTAAGATTTCCTTTAGCTGTATTTCTTCTCGTGACATCAGTGTGAACAGGAATGCAACGCATCGACAATTTTTGTTTTACGTGCTCGAGTCATCGAGACAAGGAACCAAAAGCCAACTGAAACCCGAGAGGTGTCACATTGGCACCCAAGGCCCTGGGACCAGGGATGTCTTAATCCGTCGGAATTGGAATGGCGTTTGTGAATTATGATATTCAACATGCTAAAATTCTGGATTGTATGTGCGGGTGTTTGGTATATTGAAAACCCGTGTGTCTGTGGGCTCTGAATGCGCCCTGGCCGGCGCGAATCCTTTCAACTTGCCGATATTCTCAGTAATAGTCTACTTACATTCCTGGCGTGAGTTGGGAGTGTCGAATATGGCTGATGATTTATAGAGATAGCAATTCGCTAATGGAGTATAAATATTAAAATGGAGGTTTTACAATTTTACAATTCGGAGGGAATTTGGAGGATCGAACAATGAGAGCATTTTGATATTTTTGAAGATTTGTTTTATTTAAATATTTAATGTTTTATTAACATCTTTTTATATTTCTTATGTACGATAACTTACAATAAGGCATGCTCTTATTTGTCAGCATCGATTCAAATGACTCCACAGTTTGACCCGAATAGTTTCTATTGCGCCTACCTTTGGAAACAATTAATAGAGTGGATAGCTCCGAATTTGCTATTTTACTGGTCAGAAAATTTCTTTTCAGTGGTTGCGTCAACTGTCAGTTTTGTATCTTGATGTTGAATTTCATTATCGAACGTGTTCGGGCAAGTAGATTGTTCTAATTCTTGGTAGTACTTTTTATACATTAGGATAATTTAAAAATCGTTTAACTGAATCCATATTCCTTTTTTGATAAATGTTCCTTCATTTCAATTCTACTCTAACCGATATTCTTTACTTAATACAGTGGGTAGCAATATTAGACTGTGAAAGCTTTATCAATGTAAGTGTAGAAATTATAACATTACACCAAGATAAAGACTACTTATTTCTATGCCACGAGTGTTGCATAAACTTATTTCTGTGTATTGAAATGAGAACGTAATATAAAATAAAAATTCTCAGTCATCTTCCTATAGTGAACATGATAAACTACTTTCCATCAGTATTCAGTTTTAAATAAAGTTTGGCTTAAATAAGGTTTTGAGTCTCAAGATCCAAAAAACCTGTCAATTTTTAGAAGGGCAGTACACATATCGTTGATTCCCGTATGCCCGTTAAGTCCTAAACGTTTACATTAACATGTCACATTAAATAAAACAACGCATAGGGCCGAAAAGGGATTTATTTAGAAGACTAGATAAAATAACATTTTCAAGATCGTTTTCTAATTCCAAACCGTAATATATATGAATGCAAGCGACTTGCACCACTTTTCCATCTCTTAGGACCGAAAATTTCTTTCTAATGATATCTACACTGTAGCAGCATCCAACGACGATCTCAATTTTTACTTCTTCTTCGAAATGAATAAATTGCAGATCGTAAGTTATCAAGTTTCGGGAGTCAGCCCCATAGTGGCTGGCCGCGCGGCGCCTGCGCAGAGCCCGCGGGAGCAGTGGGAAGCGCGCAAATCGGCGCCACCCGCGCCCGCCGCCACTCTCCGCCGCGACGTGACCACGCTCCTCCCCTTCAACGTCTGCAAATCCCCAAACAACTCTCTTAGACTCCAGAGACCCCTTTCTGCCCCTACTTCCTGTTTATTCGGGCACGTGTGTTCTCGCTCCTGCAAGGGCCCAAACGACGGCCTGCAGAGCGTGATTTAAAATTAGTGAATGGTGTGGGATCAGAAAAAACTCTTGCTCCCATAAATCCGCCCGTCCTCTTTCGAAGAGTCCGGATGTTGCAGTTAGAGGTCTCCAATGTGTGTGTGTGTGTGTGTGTGTACTTGCCATCGTCCCGTCCACCAGTCGCGCAACCCAGGAGTGCGCAATGGCGCAGGTTGCGCAAGCAGCGCCTTATGCGCGCCATGAGCCCCATGCTCTCTCAGCTTAGAGAGCTCTCTCACCTCTGTCTAAGCTTCCTTAGCTCTCGCGTGTCTAAGGAACGGCGCTACACTGCCCAGTTGTTGCTTCAGCCAACAATGCGGCTCCAGAAACAACGGAAAGCCAAATGCGCCAGCGTTCAATGTAACATCTACTAACCCTATTTCTATTCATTGTGATGTAATAGAATTATTTAAATTTGGACGACTCGGAAAAAGATTGAAGGATCTCCTGTGATGTGGGGGAAGATTAAAAGATGTAACTAAAATTCGTTGATTGAATACTCGAGTGCAATTACATGTTATGTGACAGTCTGTTTTTCAAATTTACAAAAATTGCTACTTCATCTTTTGTGAGAAAATTTTCTTGTTGGATAGTGTGAAGAAACGTTTTTTTTTTAGGTACTGTCCGTGGAGTGGTTTGTCTCTCCACGATTTCTTACACATTTTTTGTGGCTCACACTTCATGTTTAGCAGCATCAGAAGTTCAGTGTTTGTGTTATTCGACGTGTCTTGCCTAGTTTTCTTCGCAATGCTTCTTGCTACACTAACAATGCCTCTGTTTCCCATTCTTCGGTCAGATTTCATGACCTGCCTCATTAGAGGGTCATCTTGATGGCTGACTACATACTTCCCAGCCCGACTATTGCGTTGTGCCAGGAGGCCTCAATTTGTCTGAGGCCTCTTCCTCCTTTCTTACGTGACACATAAAGTCTATGTATATCAGCTCGAGCGTGGGAAACATGATGCATTGTTAGCAGTTTTCTGGTTTTTCGATCCATGGTGCGAATTTCTTGCTCAGTCCAGTCCACTAGTCCAAAACTGTATTCGGCTACAGGTACCGCCAAACTACCTATTGCAGATATTTTATTCCTGGAATTCAGAGCGGACTGCGGGACCAGTCTCACTCTCCTATAATACTCCCTACGAATTCTCTCTTTCATTCTGTCGTTGGAGATGGTTTCACATTCTTCGATGCCCAGATATTTGTAAGTATTACCTGGCTCAAGATCTTGAACAAACAAGACTTGTTGACGTCGTTTCGGCCATCGCAACGAAAACAGGCTGAGGTGGCTCAGGGCATCAACTGACGTCACTGTAGTGCCTTTAGCCCGGGAGGTCTTATGGTTCGAATCCCCGTGGTGGAAGAATTTTCGACACTAGCTAGATAGGTCGAATCCAGTCGCCGTCTGGACGAGAATTCTAACGGCCGACTGCTCTGAACGTTAGTTTTCCATCAACACCACGCGAATCAGGTTCTCCCATCAATAGCAGTCGAATGTCAGGGCAGTACTCTAACAAATGGGCAGAGACCGCGCGCGATCTTTCCTTCCCCTTCCTTTCATAGCCCTTACTTGCACACTTACACTGACATGCATTACTCTACTACACATGACGGGGTACCAGACGGCTGCTTGGAGCTTGTTCCGACTGGGGCGGTGTCCCCAATGGGGGAGATACCTGCATATGGAAAACCATGCAACCCGACATGTAGGTTTGTGTCGGATCTCACCATCTAGCGGGGAAAGAACACCGCCACCTCCGTTAATAAAACGCATGCGCTACATTTACGGGACTAACGATAATAGCAGTTGCCGTATTCGGAAACACAAAATAATCGATCAATCCAGCCACAGCAACGAGCGTGTGCGATTGCGACATGGCGCACGCGAAGCTTAATACAAGTTCTTCTGTCACCGCGGTGCAGCGCGCGGTGGGGCACGCAGCCCAGCTGGCGAGGCTCCTCCCGGTCCAGTTGGCCGTGGCGGGCGCCCAGAGCTGGATTCGGAGCGCGCCGGATCATAAATCAAGGGCGTGATGACCTCTTGTCTCCACCGCGCCAACAGGTGTCGGTGGACGGGCGGAGAAGAAGAACAGGAAGGAGGGGGAGCGCGGAGAAGAGGTAGGCGCCGCGGGGCGCCCACGTCAGTGAATACGCAACGCCCGTCCGCCTTCCCGCCTCGGCCGGCGAGGGCCGGGGCCGCGGCCGGGGTCGTCTGCAGATTGGGGCTCCGCCCGTGGGGTTGGATTTCGCCTCCATTCAACGGAGCGTGAATCTCGTTACCGGGGGTCGAGTGCCGGTTGCTCGCAGCTGGCCGACCGGCCGACCAAGCCACCTGCCCCCCCCCCTCAGCGTGCTCCATTCATTCAGTTCATTGATGGCGCAGGCATACGATACAGGTGGTCCACCAAGTTACTCGACAGTACGCTCTCAAGGGGTCATCCATAATTTACACAACGCTAAAGGGGGAAGGGCGTTTCGCTGCGTTACATAGGGGTAGCGGAATGCGTTACAAGGGGGAAAGGGAGTATTGAAAATACTAGAAATTAGCGTTACGTAATTTATGGACGACCCCAACAGAATATATTACGACACTGACCATTAATACTGTGATCGATTCCTTCACGTTAGTATAATTTTAAACGAGAATTTATAGTTTGTTGTCCAACTTTCAACATTTTATTGGGCATTGTAGTTACATTTTACAATATGCTGACCCGCAAACATATTATATAAACATAAGCAATGCCGAAAGCATTTAACCGGGAGAGATGGCTCAGTGTATCAACTGATGTCACTGCAGTGTCTATGACCGGGAGGTCCTTGGTTCGAGTCCCGTGTGGCGTCATACGGGTGTAATCAAAACACAGACGAGAGTGGGTTGTAATAACAGTGAGTTTATTCATAAACTAGACCGTAGTCACAAATAACAAATTTCACTATATACAATTAACTAACTAAATAGATCCCACTACTAGGAGAGATTTTAATCGAACAGCTACCACACCGCTCTACATCTGACACCTAATGCATGTCTCGCTCGTCACGACAATGAATTGCCGGCTCCTTGCCCATGTACACCACTCGCACAAACTTACGCACAACCGCACGCCGACGCTGCTGAGAAACAAGAAGAAGGAGATTTTTTTTTTCGGCGAAGCCGAAGGTCGGTGTGTTTGTGTATTGCAGTTCGCACGCATGTTGCGTTTTACTGCTTTGTGTAGGTGGCTGGTGTAGGTTCGCGTCGGACCTTTGTCGTTTGCCGTTATGGCGTTTAAATTTAGTCACAATTGTGACTTGTCATTTTGTTTGTGTGTGGCGCTATGCCCTCAGTATGTCCGAGGGAAGAGCATGTCGTCTTCGTCCTATTGTGAGGACATGTCGTTAAAGTATTAAGTTGGCTGTCCGGGTGACGCCGCGTCCATGGCAAAGGTGCCGACGTTTCGGTCGCCATTCTGCGACCTTCCTCAGGGCGTAATGCCCAACGCATTACGCCCTGAGGAAGGTCGCAGAATGGCGACCGAAACGTCGGCACCTTTGCCATGGACGCGGCGTCACCCGGACAGCCAACTTAAAATTGACTCCGGCCGCGGAAGCCTACGCTCTCATGTAGTTAAAGTGTTTTTAGCGGCGCCGGTGCTTCGCTGGTTTGAAATGCTTGATAGGCTTCGTTAAAAGAAAGCCGTCTCAAGCATTGTGTGAAAGACTCGATACCGAGTTCTTTTCTGAGTAATTTCAACCGTTTCCGAAACGGAGGGCGCGCTATGAGCCGTAGAGCTCTGTTCTGTACCAACTCATGTGTTCTCTTGTACTTCTCCGCTTTAGTCCACCACGTCGCCGCGACGTATGTGGCTACAGGCCGGCAGCACGTTTTATAGAGTGCCAGGCGGAGGTCCAAGGAAGAAGGAGACATTGTTCTCGTCCGTTATATAGGCCTTCCGCCGCCCCCATTGCCCCGCGCCGTATCCGCGCTAGGCAGAAATTCCCGATGCGTCATCTTCTGCGCCCTTTCTTTAACTTCCTGCCATCTGAGCAGGTAGTCACCGTTTGAGCGTGCCACGACGCTATACCCGATTTTCAACATTAGCTTGTCAGCTAGGTAGAATTCAGTCGCTGCCTGGAGTAGAATTCTAAACTTATGGACTGCCCCCAACTCAATATATTACGAAACTGACCATTAATACTGTGATCAGTGGTTTTTCGTGGTTTTCTCCGATCAACACCAGGCGAATGCCGGAGCAGTACCCTAACAAATGGGCTACGGATCGCGCGCGATCTTTCCTTCCTCTTCCTTGTGCTATCCTAGCCCCTTACACACACTTACACTATCATGCACTACACTATCACACATGCTTAGAGCTTGTCCTACTGCTACTAGGTTTTTTGAAAAAACATTGTTAAAAAATTTAAAATCCCAGTATTTCATGCAAAATTACGCGAAAACTACTCACATTTTTAAAAAATTGTACGAGACCGTATTTCAAGATGTATTTTAAGAACAGATTTCATTAAGGGAAAAAATCTCTGTCTTCTATATTGTGCAAAGTTGTAGAAAGACGCCGAATTCAAATTGAACTTTTGCAATTTTCGAAAAATCAGGGATTTCAACGAAAATAGGACCTACACCACTTTCTTCAACGTCCTCTACACTACCCGAGGGGAAAGTTTTATTGAAAAATTTGGAGCCATTTTTGATAAATTTTTGAAACGGTTGAGGTTTCATGTAAAGTATCCATTTCAAACTCAAGGGCCTCGAGTTCATTTAAATTCTTTGGGAAAT
Organism: Acheta domesticus; assembly: GCA_031308135.1. Classification (NCBI taxonomy): domain Eukaryota; kingdom Metazoa; phylum Arthropoda; class Insecta; order Orthoptera; family Gryllidae; genus Acheta; species Acheta domesticus. The sequence continues at coordinate 49,418,704 of JAHLJT010004567.1, forward strand.
ATCAATTTTGGAGAAAATCGGTTGATCGGTTTAGGCGCTAGCGGTGACACTTTTGCCGCCAATCGATTTTCGGTATCAAGGACCCACAAAACATAGATTCTGACTATACAACGTGTTGGAGGAAGTAATTCACAATATATAATATAGGAATGAGATTGATTCACTTTTTTTACACCAGAGCATGGCAATACGTGTATTTGTGTCGAAAAATCGCCGTTTTGCGGCGCACGATTACAATACACTCTCTTCTTGCAAAGAAAGAGCAAGAAAGTGAAATTAACGAAACATTTGGAACTATTTTTAAGCAAATTTTGAAAATGTCTTTGAGACGTTATGATAAGCACCTCACAAATTGGAGTAACCGTTTCAAATCCAAGAAGCCACGACATTAGCCAGATCGATTCGGATATATCAATTTTGGGAAAATTCTACTTCCGTTCTAATCTCTAGAGTTGTTCACAAATACGGACAGACAGACGGGCGGACGGACGGGCGGACGGACGGGCGGACGGACGGGCGGACGGACGGGCGGACGGACGGGCGGACGGACGGGCGGACGGACGGGCGGACGGACGGGCGGACGGACGGGCGGACGGACGGGCGGACGGACGGGCGGACGGACGGGCGGACGGACGGGCGGACGGACGGGCGGACGGACGTGCGGACGGACGGGCGGACGGACGGGCGGACGGACGGGCGGACGGACGGGCGGGCGGACGGGCGGACGGACGGGCGGACGGACGGGCGGACGGACGGGCGGACGGACGGGCGGACGGACGGGCGGACGGACGGGCGGACGGACGGGCGGACGGGCGGACGGACGGGCGGGCGGACGGGCGGACGGACGGGCGGACGGACGGGCGGACGGACGGGCGGACGGACGGGCGGACGGACGGGCGGGCGGACGGGCGGACGGGCGGGCGGACGGACGGGCGGACGGACGGGCGGACGGACGGGCGGACGGACGGGCGGACGGGCGGACGGACGGGCGGACGGACGGACGGGCGGACGGACGGGCGGACGGACGGGCGGACAGACGGGCGGACGGACGGGCGGGCGGACGGACGGGCGGACGGGCGGACGGACGGGCGGACGGGCGGGCGGACGGACGGGCGGGCGGACGGACGGACGGACGGACGTTTTGCCGTAAATCAATTTTTCGGTATAGAGAACGCAGAAAACGTGCACAAAACTGCTGACTATACAACGTGTTGATTATACAACGTGTTAGTGAAGTTATCTACTACATATAGAAACAGAAATTCTCCACTTTCTCGGTATGGTTTTTTTTGCCGAAAAATCGTTTTCTCTCCAACATTACCTTACGTAAGAATTCACATACTTCCATTATTTTCAGCATAAGTATTTCTGTAATAAACATAGTACACGGCGGTATGTCTAGAATATTTCTAAAACAAAAATAAACGCAAAACATAGCGAAAAGTTCCAGATTGATTTTTGTTTCTCTTAATAAATTTGAGATACTGGAAACCGTAACGACACAACAACCACGATAAATAGCATTTTTTAGTGCCGTCGGTGACAATTTCTGCTTTCTGTCAAAATGAGTGAAAATTCAAATCTTGGGAAGACTGCAATCAACTCTATGATTGAAAGCCATCACGTTATTACGACCTGATTACAAATTTGTACATGAGCAACGTCAATGTTTTGGGAAGGAACACTTGTATTCCATAGCTGCTGACATAAAAACAGCTAAACCGCTATTTCAAAACAAGCTGCACTTTCAACATTCGATGAAAACAAATGAACAGTAAAGTAAAGTCTGCAGCATAGATTACACGAGAGAGACCAAACATGGAAACAAAAACATTCCAAAAAGTACTCAAAATCAGTACATTGAAGGATAATTAAAGACATTTTACAAGCGATAAAACGATAGCATTTCGATTTTTAGTTCGTGTAACTTTGTAATAAACCCACCCATTTTAATTTTCATGAAATGACTAAACAAAAGCATTATGCCTTTTCGCATTATTTACCAACAAAAAGTAGTTTTGAAGACAGAGTTACAATCGGTATTAGAATTCCACTCGCTTTAAGCACAAAGAAAGATGCTTTTAAATAAATTACAGAAAGAATAATTAGTTTGTACATCGTAATGCAACAGAACAGGTGTTATTTTTGTTCTCGTGTAATATATGGCTCTAGAAGAATGAAAATGTATATAACTGAAGAAGTAAATGCTATAATAACGCAGGTCTCAGACAAGCTGACTAGATAAACACTTATCTATAATGAATTTCACAGTGAAAATTAGAAACAGGAGAATACATTTTAGTAGTAGCTAATATTCTTCAAGAGCTTGTACAATAGTTCTTTTCACGTACGAATACTGTATAGTTGCCAAATATGGAAGCACTTAACGATACTATCATGTAAATTAACTTAATATCTCATTCAACTCCGCAAAGTAAAGTATTATCATGTGGCGCATACGAACCCATAAAATGCTGTAGTAACCAATTATGTTACCTCCAGTCTTTCGCATTATCCATTGACGGCTAGATAAGAAGGCTGTTATTCTGCGTATTTCCCGATATTTTTATTTCAATGGTTTAGTTACCAGTCACCTACAGTGTGACGATTAATATGCCTCAGAACAGATCTGCAACCACCCAACCATCCCCTTCATTGTATTTTACACTGACTTGTATCTAATTCGCAATATTATTTAAACGTCGTAAAATATATAAACCACTCATTTTTGTGAGTCTAAGGTTTTAAAACGACCAACAATTATTTAGATTTTGAAAGACAGTTTAAAATTGTAATTGAGATGACATGGGACTGTGATCCCCATTTTAAAGACAGGTTTGAAAACACTTCTGGTATTTTATTCAGAATTTGCAGTAATTTTGAATAAAAAAAATCCGGAATCTGTTAATGAATAAGCCCATCCCTTTAAAAACTAGTGGTGCTACAACAGCACTTACTTTCCCGTATTAGAGGAAACAGCTAAGTAGTACTGTAATATTGCACTTTATGCGCTACTAACATCTTCGCTTGGAACTCACTATTTCCATTGCAGTGTTGTCAGAACTATGTGAATTCTACAACTTCACAAAAATAGAATGCAAAAGTTTTGTAACCCTGTATTGGAAAAAGAAGCCTGATACCCTGGAAATATAGCCTTCCATTGGGCCATGATTAGGGAAGAGTATTTTAAAACCATGCAACAAATTCTCTACTCACTACAAATGGTACAGCATTTGGTAAAAAACTAAATATTTGCCTGCAAATATCAACATAAATTAGACAATTATAACTCCTTTTCATACAGCTCCATTAGGTCACAACAATGACACTAATATTCGCGAGCGCAAAGTGAATTCCATTGTTGCAGACCCTGCATTGTCGCTATTCTGAGAACTATTAATTCTTTTTACTTATTTCAAATATTTCAAAATAAACAATTTCTAAAATATTAATGTGTAAGTCTATAACAAAGTTCGAATGTAAGAAACGAAGAATAAAATAATATACAAAATTGCACATTCTAATTTACGACGCATCCAGCTGACCGAAGCGCAGTAAATTTACAGCGGCCTATTACGTTTGTCACAAAATTAAAGAAAAACTACTCATATTTTGAAAAAATTAAGCATGACCGTATTTATTTTATTTATTTATTTGTCAAAAAACAGAAACAGAATGGCACAGACTTTCCCGTATTAGTTTTCTATTTTCCTGGGTCTTCGCTAGCTATTCGGAATTGCCACATACTCTTTCTTGCCAGCTACCATCTATCATCGCCAAAAGTACATTTTTTTGTCATTTTCTTAATTTTTCGGTTTCCTATTGGTAGAACAGAAACATTAATTTTAGAATATTAAAGAACACAAAAACCTAGCCGTAAATGGCAATTTTCTTTTAAAAATTACGTGCCGTTTAAGAGAAAATGGCGTTTTAGCACTACTAAAAATGCGAAATTTGAAGCTCATTTTCACAGAAAATTTTTGAGTTTTCAAAATACTTTATTTGAAGTTATTTGAAGCACTTACACTCACAAATATAATCATCTTTACAAATTGCGGATAATGTGCATATTAAAGGTGTGAGAGATCTTTCAAAAAATTTACATCTATATAATTTTTGAAAAAAAACAAAAAAAAAACTCAAAATAAACTTCACGCTATACTAATGAGTGTAATTAGCACTATCCGTTAGAAAAGTTTCAAGAAAAAATTGCAGCCATATACGAGAAAATGACGTTTGAGCATTTCTGAAAATGCCGAAATTTGAGCTACTTTTCACAGAAAACGGTAGTGTTTTCGAGAAACTTTACTTGACATTATTTAAAGCATATATACTCGTAAATATAATAATGTAAAAAAATCGCCGATAATGTAAATATTAACGACGGTAGAGAAAAGTAAAAAAAATTACATTTTGGTAATTTTTGAAAAAAAAACAACCGATAGACCAAAATGGCTTTTATGTCATTGATAGAGTACATTTACCACTATCCCTACCAAAAGTTTAAAGAAAAAATTTGGAGCCGTTTTTGAGAAAATTTTGTTTTTGTAATTTTTTAAAATTGCACATATTGCACGAAAACTACCAAAATTGTGAAAAACATTTAAATGACCTTTATTAAAGAACTCAATATGCAGAACAAATTTTATTTGAAGAAAAAATCTCTATCTTCAATTTTGTAGTTGGAGAAAGACGCCGAAAAAATTCAAACTTTCACAATTTTCGAAAATTCAGAGCTGTACGTGAAAATCGGACCTATGCGATGTTAAAAAGTGTATTTTCCTCTATTCATACAAGAAATTTAAAGAAAAAATTTGGAGCCGTTTTTGAGAAAATGTTGAAAATCCCCGGGGGGCTTCATATAAAGTACCCCCAAATTTTAAAGAGTCTTTTTTAAAATCACAAAGCTTCGACTAGAATCAGATCGACTGGGGAATATCAATTTTGAAGAAAATCGACCGAACGGTTTAGGCGCTAGCGTTGACCACAGTCGGACAGACGGACGGAATGCCGTCAATCGACTTTTAAGTATAAAGAAGCAACAAATCATGGATTTTGACCACACCACGAGATAGAGGATTTTTTTTTTCTTAATTTAGCAACTTGTTTTATCCACTTATTCGTTTTCACGGCCCGGCAATTAATTTTTTTCCGCCGAAAATTGGCCATTTTTTCGCGCAGCATTACATAACTTTCCCTATACTACGAATATCACTCCGTGTATACGTACGTATACGGGAAAGTAAAAACATATACACCAGAAGTCTAAGTAGGGGGGATTAAAAAACGAACAAACGAGCCATCCATAATCACGAAAACAATCTGCAGTCGGTGTGCGGAAACGCAAATGGTAAGGCCCTATCCACCTCTGCAGCAGAGGTCGGCTGTTGGCTGGTCGCGGGGCAGGGACGCTGCGCCGCGCCGCGCCGCGCCGCGCCGCGGTCCACCTGCCAAGTGTCACCCGCTCGGTTCCGGCGCGCGGCGGCCTTGCCGCTCCGTGCCCCTGCCGTCGCCGCTGCGCCACGGCGACCTGGCCTGCCCTCCCGCCCGCGCCTCTACACGGCGGCGCGTCGGCGGCGCCCCGAAACGACGACACGCGCCTTCCCACTTTCACTGGCGCGCTCTGCTTCCCCAATCAGTTCCTCAAAAGAGGCAACTGCATGGCAGGAAAGCGAAAATGACAGGCATTAACAAACAGTTGGATAATCGTTGGTAAGAGGTATAAAACTACTTTAGAAACGCTACATATTAACGCGTTTGTACGGAAAGAGTGTTATGTTCTAAACTTTCGCACTCTTCCTCTTGTTCCTCGTAAGTTAACCCAAAGTGCTGTCTACTAGCATTTTGCCACAGGCATTTCAGTCACGGAGGAGGAGGTTACTGGCGATTAGAACCCATTCTATTAGAATGTTTATGAAATAAAACGCCAAGAATTATATTAGCCTGCATTCACATCTATACATGGTAGAGATTATTACAAACATGTTTCATTTATGCATTGTCGGCGCTGACCTGTAGAATCTGGCATACGAATCACCACGGTGGCGGTTACTAATTACGAAGGTAGATGGAATTCAACCATTGTCTGGAGGAAAATTCTAGCGGTCGGCTACTCTCATCTATACTTTTCCGTGGTTTCTCCGATCAATACCAAGTGAATGCCCCAGTGGTACCTTAACAAACGAGCCTTGGACCGTGCATGATCCATCCTCTTATCCTTGTTTCCTTCTCTCCCCCGTTCACACACACTCACGTACATACGTTTCACTACCAACAAAGAGCGTGTGCCCGTGTGGAACGGTGTCCCTCTGGGGGAGATACCGGGAGGAGAAATCGTGCACGCAGCTGTGAAGTCGGCGGCGATCACACATTTCAGCGGGAGAGGAACACCGCCACCTCCCAGGATACAACATGTTGGTACCTACTATCAATACTCACTCACCGGTCGGGAGCTTAGAGCTTGTCCCGGCTGGGGCGGTTCCCCGCTGGTGGGAGATACCTGGTTAGAGGAAAATCCCGCTAGTCAACGGTAGGTCGGCGCCGGATCTCGCCGTATTACCGCCACCTCCCGAGGAAAAATCACGCATCACACTTACGAGACTAATGACCTAAGCAGATGACGCGCCCGGAATCACGAACACGAATCGAATCGAATACTCACTCTGCATCGCCGAGTACTGCTAGAGTGGCAGCTCCATTCCCATCCTTCCCCCTTCCTCCCAAGGACTACGCCACTGTGCACAAGATCCACTAATTCCCCGTAATCCGTGCTGCAAGCTTCACGTGCAGCGCCGCGTCGCGTCGCCCAGCAGAGCGCCCTCGTTCTCCGCCGCCTCCACCGCCGCCGCCGCTCGGCCGCGCACGAAGCCCCGCGAGCTGGCGGCCGACAGCAGGGGCCGGGCAGCCGGCCGGACGCGGGGCCGGCTCCACAGTTTGCATAAATTTCTCCTGCCGGCGGCGGTGGCCTCCGAGAAGCTCGACTCGGTTGCGCACGAATTTCCTTCCCCCTTGTAGTAGTAGGCGGCGGCGGCGGCGGCGGCTCGACGGCTTCTCAGAGCTCGCCAAGCCGATAATTAGAAACGTAGTGTGCACGGGCAACGCGAGAGGGAATAAACGACGGAGGCCCCGCGGGGCGTTTCCAGCAACTGTGCATCGTTTGCATTGCGGGCACGACGAATTTGAACGGAGGCGAAGCTATGATTTTCTCTTGTAATGGAATATCGATTAACGTCGGCGAGAATCATGCATTCACCTTCCATTACCACAGACTGTTTTACAGCTTATTCGTGACACGTCTGAGAACAATACGTTGTACGTCTTGCATGTGAGATCACCACTGGCGTTCATCTTAGTTCATGTCAGTAGGGATTAGGTGTCTGAAAACAACCATAAAGCAATCATAACACTGCATAACAAGTAGGGTACAATAACGAATAAACAGGGAAATGTGACTTTCAACAACTGCACCTATATTTTGTGTGACAATTCATTTTCACTTCAGAGAATAATTTTACATAGCTCAAAAAGATACGGTTTACCTAATTAATTATCTTTTAAATATACTGGAACTTCAATACTAATTCATTTTAATATAAGCACGAACATGAAATGCGAAGAATATGTTTTCAACAGCAGAAAACCCAATAGCTTACACTGATTTTAAATTTGTAAAATACTATAGAAAATTCAAAAACTTGAAAATAAAAAAAATCTAGATTTTCTATTGAAGTAATTGTGTTGGCTGAAACAACGTAAAGCACGTTGTATTTGTACACAATACACACTAAAGCAGAGGCGATTGCTGTTGGTGAGCAGAAAAGTGGAGAGACGAGCACCATGAGATATCTCCTCGACATGAGAAAATTACCTTGATAATAGGGGGTTTCTTAAGTTTCCGGCCTGACCAAGATATTACTCATCAATGTGAAAACCTTCTGAGCAGTTTATAGTTTCATCTTTAATTGTTGCAATGCTATCAGTTTTCAGCCGACATCTCACTCCGTTTTATGGAGATTGGTACACGAGTTTGATGCGGTGCGTGAAATCTCATGGTATTCTTCACAACAACGCATTTGTACTTACTACTCAGATTGCAAAAAATGGTGTGAAGGACTATGCCTTCAAGGAGTTGGACCATTCACACTACAGTCCAAATTGGGTCCAGCAACAACTACCACACCAAAACTGAAGAAAAACGTTCGGAGAAGAAAAGTTTCAGATCAGTGTGAGGTGAAAGAAGCAGTTTTTCACCATTTTACGAACAAATATTTAGATCTTTTTCAAAGACCTAGAAATTTATACTTTTTATGAAGCGCCACCATTTTCAAAATTTTCGCAAAAATGGACCCAATTTTTTCTTCACTTCTTTTCCTCGGATAGAGCAAAAGACGCTTAAAATGGAATATGTCGTATTTTGGTTCAACTGTATGAATTTTCGAAAATTGCAAAATTAAAAACTTTTTAGGTGCCTTCCTACAACGACAATCCTGAAAAGAGAGATTTTTCTTAATAAAATCTATTCATCAAAAACATCTTAAAATAAGGTCGTGTACAATTTTTCGAAAATGAGTAGTTTTCGCGTAAATTTGTGTAAAACTTATGCAATTTTTTCTTTAATCTTTCTCTACGCATGTAGCAAAGAACGATAAAGAAGGTGATGCTGGTACGTGAGATATTTTGTTAAATGAAATGTGGTCTTTATAAAAGAACATGTGCAATTTAAAATATGATTAGTTTAGCGGATTTTTTGGAATATTCGAAATTTTAAATTGGAATTTCCAGCATGTCTTTTCACGAGCTCTCATTTTGGTTTGGTTGTTGGCCCTCATGGATGGAACGATAAGGAGGCTTTATTTATTTAACCTTAATGTCACAATGTTCCTTTGGTAGGTATTTTAGGAACACTATATACTATAAGATACTGTACTACATACGACACTACAAGATGAACATTACGTAATGACACCCTAGTTTCGTATTAATTGGAAAATATCTCACACGCCGCACACAGTGAGACGATGCTCAAATGTTTAATTTGTGATTAAAGAATTAATTTCGTACAAACTTTTCTATTGTGTTCCGAATATAATATCTAAATGATATAAGGCGATAGATTTGTAACCTTTCTGTTATGCATTCATAATGCGATTTATTGGACGGTCTTCAGTTCTGAATGTTTAATATATACACTTCTTTTTCTTTAAACGGGTTTTGATCGCTGATTATGACATTAAAAATTTGAATCAACTTCCAAGTAACCCACGCAAGCTTGTGTAAAATTATCCTTCCTTATGTGTAATATGTGCTGCATATACTGTAACAGTTGAAGTTTATTCATGTTTGTTTCTTTTTTAGAAGTAAGAAACGACTACAGTTCCTGACTATCGAAATACATAACTGCAGGTAAGCATAGCAGGCGCTTCGTTGGAACTGATTTGGCCTTTTTCAAGTGATGGCTGCAGTGTTAGTGCGACAGATATTGCAATATTATAATATTACGTAACCTTTGCCTTACAGGGAGGCTCACGGGCATCGTGCTAGCTTCCCATGGTGCAATCCCGAGTGCGATTCCCGGTCGGGGCAAAAATAGATTCGCTGCTTTCCTTTAAAATCGTCTCATTTTCTGTAGCTGTGTGACGAACAAAAGCTCTGGCAAGCGGAGTTTGATAGTTACGGTGGAGGGTCATATTCGCCGTATATCTCTGTTATCCCTTCTTCCAAACGTGGGAATTAAACTAGACCCAGGCATGGGGGACACCGTTACCTAGCCGGCAAAGTCGGACTATCGATCCAAAATGCCATGTGTGTGTGTAATATGTATATATATATATATATATATATATATATATATATACATACATACATATATATATATATGTATTTGATCTTTTATTTCGATTAAAAACAAAGGTGTGCTACAACAGCACATAATTTCCGCATTATTAGGAAAGATTACGTATGTATGTATGTGTGTGTGTATATATATATATATATATATATATATATATATATATATATATATATATATATATATATATCGAAATAAAAGATTTTAATCGAAAGTTTAAGTTTTTAATCGAAATAAAATATCAAAAATTGAAGCCCTCCCACTCAGATATATGCCCCAACAGTACAGATACAGTAATCAGCTGATTACGGGCCGTTTGCCAGCTGTTTGTCAGCTTGGCAAATGAACAGCCAAACAAAATGGCTGCCTTGTATAGTGAAATGTTACGCGACACAAGTACTTGTGGCGCGCCGCACAAGTGAAGAGACGGTGAGCAGTCGCTGAGCGACCGAGGAGACGAATTCCAGAACAGTTGCGACATGTGCTTCCAAAATATCCCCATGTTCCGCTGTCGCCGCGCTCGAGATGGTGCACGGCGACCTTTGGGCCGAAGGCTTGCGAAACGACTACGTTGCGAAGCATTACACAAATTCCGCAAAAAATATTTCCAGTATATTACATGGACATAATTTTGGAGAATACAACTACAGGAAGAAAAGTCTCATGCAGACTTATTTTCTTGTTTCCTACACTTAATGTTCCTTCTTTACAAATTGTTGACATCATTTCTTGGGTTCTAAACATTTAATTCGCGTCTCTTATTTGGCATTTCTTGACACGATTTCATAATGTACAAAGCAATAAATACTTGATTACAAAGGAAAAGTATCGAGTACTTACTCAAAAATGTACTTTACTTCTAGATTAACACCGATTTTCTTACTGTAGATCTCACCAATCGAATTTTAATAATACGTATGTTTGAATGTTCTCACCACCAGTTGCGAAATAAAAGGAAGTTTGCGAGTCTGACAAAGATGCTCCGTCGACAGTAATAGTCTTAAATTCTGATAATGGAGGATATTCGAAATCGATTATTATACAAACGAATAAAGCAGTAAGGGGCCGTCCATAAATTACGTAACGCATATCCGGTGTATTTTGAATACCCCCTCTCCTCCCTTTAACGCACCCATAACCCGTGCTTGAACCCCCCTAAATAAGTACGTAACGCTTACAACGTGCCCCCTCTTTGAACGCAAGAAGTGGAGGTAAGTTGTGAATGTAGAATTGACGCATAGGCGAGAAAATGTTTTATCACAAGCTATTCACACGCCGTCATGGGCGAGACTACTACGCCAATTTAATGGATTTTAGAATAAACTACTAAAGAGTTTTGAATCTTTTCTTTACAATTTTATAGATTCAATAAAATATTGATGAAAAAATGTCTACATTTGTGACAATTTACGTTTTGTAACTAATTTATTTTTGTTTTTTAAATTAATTACTTAAGATTTAAATGTTTTAGTACAAGTCTCAAAAAAAGGAATTATTTCAGCATACGTTGGAAAATTTTAAAAAATAAACATCAATGTTACGAAACAATAAACTAATACCCCCTACCCCTATGTAACGCAGTGTAACGCTTCCTCAACCCCCTCCCCCCTCTTTAGAGTTACATATTTATTAACGACCCCTAAGATGTATGAACATCGTCTCAGCGGGCGTATGTAAAATGGGGACCAAATAATCCCTTCATCTTATCTCGTGAAGCTTACTTCTTAATCCTATATGTAATTTGAGGACCAAACCATCTCAGGTAAGAAACGGACTGAGGAGGCAGGAAGTTCAGGTAGGCGCGTTAAGAGGGTCGCCGCCGCCGCGCTGCTGGCCAGCATTTCCCTTCACTTGCCCGGCAGAGATCCTTCGAGAGGGCCAGTGATGACAATAGTCTCATTTGCTTTTCGAGCTTTGAAGTAGCAACAGCATTTACATTTTTTCAAAGATGGAAGTGAAATCTGGTGTTACGCAGAAAGGGAAAGAAGTGGTGACAGACGGATCTTTTGATGACATTTGATAGATGATTTTTTTACTTGTATCCCACTTGTATCCTTGTATATTTATATTAGCGGCAATTTGTTCACATAATTACATTTATGAGTACATGTGCTTTAAATAATGCCAAGTAATTTTTCTCGAAAACTCAACCGTTTTCTATGAAAACTAGCTCAAATTCCGCATTTTCAGAAACGCTCAAACGGCATTTTCTCATAAATGGCTCCAAATGTTTTCTTCAAACATTTCAGAAGGATAGTGCAAATTGCACTCTTTGATATGACGTAAAGTTCATTTTATGGTATTTTTTTTTTGTTTTTAAAAATTAGACAAATGTATTTTTTAAGATTTCTAACAGAGTTAATATGCACTTTTCCAACCAATTTGTAAACACTGTTCTATTTATTGAGTTAAAGTGCTTCAAATGACTTCTAATGAAGTTTTTCGAAAACTCAAAGAAAATTGCCATTTAGGACGAAGTTTTAATGTTCTTAAAATAATATTTCCGTTCTACTATTAGTAAACCGAAAACGTAAGAAAATTTTAAAAAAAAGTACTTTGGGCGGCGATAGATGGCAGCTGGCAGGAGTTTGTGGCAAGTTCATTGGCAGATCTGCTGATTTCGGAATAGCTAAGGACAGATATCCTGGTAAAGAAGAGTGCAATCCAATAGTTTAAAAGCTGAGTTCACTTTCAGCTGAACATCAGAAGAAGTCTGGATTACATCAGTAACATATCCGACAGCTTGATTTGTTCGTGGGAACTGGTTTTGATCACATCTTTTACGTCATTTTTCTTTGCTTTTAGGGCATTCTTATAACATTTTAAAATCATTTTATTGATTTTTTGGCGATGCTTCAGGTCATCAAAAGCAGCTCCCTATCATGATTATACCTTGCCGGACGACAAGATTCAGTTATTAGCGAATTGAAAATAAAAGCAATTTCCAATTAGAACTATAACGATACCGATACTATTTATATTTTTATTGAAAATAAAATAATTGTTAGAATTAAAAACAAAAATTCTAACTTTAACTTCAACTTTATTCGTCTACATGTTAATAATTCTATTAAATAAAATATTTAATACTCACGTAGTCGAATACATACGTACACGCACAATACAATTTTTCAACAAAATTCAATAATTTAACAATCACTACAAGCACTTATGATCACTAAAAATCAGTTTGGAAACGCATACATAGGCCTATATTCGCTTGAGTTAATGTGAATTGAATGATTGACGATTCATAAATGAAACTTTCTTAGAATTGTCGAAGCTTCAGTCACGGACTTTCCTGAAGGGTCTTTTCCATACTCTAATCTAATTTGCAGGTGTTATTATATATTGAACACTATGCTTTATATTAAAGGAGTCATTCTCGCTGAATATTAGCCATAAACAATCCACGCACAAAATAAAACACAGGGAATCCAAACAAGTCAGTAGACTGTTGCCAGTCGCTACAATTAGGAGTATTTCATTATAATACACTAATTTAAAGAATTCGTCACAGAGTAAGTAATGAAAGATTCCGTGCTCATTTCAATGGGTCCGAATCGTAGGTGCGACAAAAATATGAGATGTTAAAACTTTTACAATATATTATTATTGTTGTTATTAGTATTACTATTATTATTATTCCCCTAAATCACGGCTAAATATGAATTATTATTATTTATTGTGAAATTTTGCTGCCTGGAGCCGGCCGCCTCTGCGGCCTCCACTATGCTACGCCAGTGGTCACCTTCCACTTTTACCTGGAATGCCAGGTAGTCGGTCCTCAACTTACGTATACCCTTTTCTGGGTCGGTCCTCAAATTACATATAGGCTTAACTCTTATTCCCCTTCCGGTCCCCATTTTACATACCCCGGTCTCAGCTTGGTATTCATTCGCATCACTTCTTTCAAGATATTTTGTGGAGATATTCATTTAACACTCACCAACATATGCAATTAAATAATTTAAATTCGATTACTGAATTAAAAAGTAAATATTAAATGCAGAGACATTTTATAATTTATTTCAATTTTCATCATTTCATTCAAGATACATTCCACAAGGAGATTTTCTAGAATAATGTGTATGGCTCGTAATTCAATCGCATTGCGAAAAGAGAAACGAATTCAATGAATCATCAATATCATTCAATTCATCAATATTCAATGAATTAGCTAACAATAATTCCACAATGATAGATACCAAACAAAAACATGGGAAATCATTTCCTCCGAAATGTTATTTCTTCCCAGAATAATAATATAATTGTAATTCATTTTCAACAAAATAATGAGTAAAGCCATTACAGTAATATTATTCATACAACGAATGAACATGAATATTAAATTTCATATGACTTTCACCGGTATGCGAGTAAAAGCAATACAACTAAAATTGAATTTCCTAAACAATGCCGTTTTATGTACAGAAACAGTAATGAACAATGCAACGTTTCGTGCAGAATTTCATACAAATTTAAGTGTAATGCAGAAACAATTTACGAGAAATATTAATGCAGAACATTCCGGAAATTGTTATTGAAGGGAAATGAAAGCGGCGGAGAGCAAATCGTCAGCATTTACAGAACATACTATTACTGCAGCATTCAGTATATACAAAAGTATTTTGATGACATCTACGTAATACAAAAATTAAAAATCAAGGTGTAATTGAAAATACCCATATTGTTAATGAAAATTTTTAAAAAAATATTATTATCATAAAATATATTATTCAATATCCCATATTTTAAAAGCAAACCATTATTTGGAAGTTTTGTGATTTTGCACCGTAACATTAAAATATTTTCCACATCTTCATGTCAAAACATGTGACGTAGTCTCTTGGAACAGTAGTTGCGGTGAAAGTAAGTGAAGTCAAAAATGCAGCTTCTGGCTACTCTTTCCGGTGTGTTTTGTGATGCGTGACGCAAGAAAGTACCAAATTACCAGGTACTGAATCCAAATTCAAAATCGTCGTTCTTTCAATTAAATGCTAAATGTAATTGAAATGTTTCGTTTTTCGTGGTTGCGAGACAGAACTTAATGATAAGTTTCTTTTGAAAGTGCTTAACTGAAAACAGCTGAAGTCAGAAGCCGAATTGCGAAGCAAGAACACATTAATTGAACGTACAAATTTGTGATTAGAAAAAAGCTAATTCTAGTAAGCTACAAAGGCAGGTTTCGGCTAATTTTTGGATTGTACTTGGTGTTGTTTTCCAATTGTTCAGAACAAGTTTGCTTCATTCATTACTTAGGCTGCAGTGTATCATTTCTCATAGAAAACGATCTTGATGTCAAATTGAGTAGATTCCAGAGAATACGTGGAACAATAAGAAGAACATTAAAAAATAAAATAAGAGACACTCAGTTAAAAACACTTGCCGTCCCAATACCAATCTATGGATGTGAAAATTGAACGTTAAATATTTCATCAAAAAGATAAATTCAAACAAGCGAAATGAAGTTCCTGCGAAGTGTTGCTAACTATACTTTATTGGATCATAAGAAAAATGTTGATATACAAGAACTAAATATTTTTAACCTCTTAGAAAAGTCGAAAAACAGGAAGAAAATTGATACGCCCATATTGTAAGAATGAACGACGTCATACTCCCTAAACAAATAATAAATTATGTACCGGGTGGCCGAAGAAGAGTTAGAGGATTGATGATATTAACGTTGAAGAGGACGGAACAGGTCTTGAGACCTAACTTGATGTGGAAGAAGAAGAAGAAAGTTTAGTTCCATAATTTAGTAGTTCAAACAAAAGTTGACAAAAGAATGGATCATCCCGATTGCTCGATTAAGTTTCCAAGACATTATAAATATGACGAATTTGTTTTGCCGCACTAACCTTTTCATCTGTTACATTTCTTATAAAATTTATAAATAATTAAGGCGTTCAATGAGAGCGGAAGCTAACCCACTAAATTCAAAATATCAATTCATGAAAGTATCCGATAATGAACACACTGAATTTGTCAATAAGTCTATGTTTTGAAATTTGTCCTATCTCATCGATTGCATCAATTGAAGATAAAACAATCAGACCGAAAATATAGTTTGATTACGAGAAAATAGATGACGTCTCTGGAATTCCCCCTCAGCGCTAGCACGAACAGACGTTTAAGTTAGCATAGTAAAAGCGTATGCAGTATCAGTTCTGATGAGTACCAGGTCCAGGTATGTTGGAAACAACGAAAGACAAACACCCCGGATGTCCAATAAACCAACAAATTCAAATGGAATATACTCGTAATATCCGAAGTTCCACGTCACAATACTGGAATTTACAATAATCGTTATCCATCCGGACCATAATTAAAGCAAAACATTACAAATTCCACAATGCTACAGGGCACAGTAAAATACTGTTTTGATTAATTGGTCACACCTTCTTTAAAATGTTCATGCACACTAGTGATTGGCATATATAACATTGGCAGGTCGCATTTGAAATAGCGTTAAAGACGCTTCCCCTCCCACCTGAAGGTTTCACGCACAATGTTTCGCCCTTGTCACAACAGCCAATTCCATTACCAACGCTCCATATCGAGTTCAAATGAGCCACGCCGAGTCGTGCTGGACCAGGCCAGGCCGGGCCGGGCCGTATAGTTTTATTTTCGGGGCAAGGTAGACCCGACAGGGCCTGCCGACAGGTCCCAGGCTTGCCCGACAGGCCCCAGGGCCGGCCGGGCAGGCCCGGGCCGACATCGGCGCTCCTGTGCGGGGCGAATGCCAGGGCGCGCGTTCACTATTGGCTCGCGACGCCCGCCCTCGTCATAACGACGCGCATTAATTACACGGGAGCTCGTTAGGGATGTTTTCGATGAACGCGCGTCGCGACGCCCGGCGCCCCGGGCGCCCACTCCACTCGGGTGCCAGCGGCAGCCGCCGCCGACGCCCCGACGCCGACGCTGTTGCCGCCTGCGTTGATAACAAGCCGCAATCGATGCTTACCTGGAACGAAACAAAATCTCTGTTAGGCACGAAGCCGCTTATAACTTCACTAACTACGTTGCGCTGGATTTCCCAGACAATACGATGAAAAATCGGGTTCGCAAAAAAAAGTTACAAATAACCACGACCGCGATCGTCTCGAGGGAGAGGTGTCGGTTGTCGTTCGACCTCGACCTGTGCCAGGAGATTCTTTTTCTTTTGCCATCAGAATGTGCGCGAGTAAAAATGAGTCTACAACACTCGCATTCCCCGCCGCTTCGATTATCACTCAAGCCCAGGGAGGTCTGGTGAGATGATTTACTAATACATATCCGAACTTCACTGCCATATTTTATATCGTGTTTCATAAATATTAACGAAATGCTCCATGTAAAATTGTAGAAGACATTCTCTTGACATGACATCTTTCTTCCATTCAAAGAAAACTAAGTAACTTGAGTGAAGCTTCTATTTCAAAACAGATCATCAAGGATTAGTTATTAATTATACAATATTTATTTATTTACAAAATACGTGAACAGGCCGGACAATTCTGATAATGTTCGCGATAAAACGACGGTACACATGAGAAAGAAAATTATTAAAATAGTACCTGTTTGCTTTATTGATGCTTCTAAATATTCTTCAACATATGTGAAATCGCTCTTTCACGGCTAAACCAAGAAAACCCAAAAGAAGCAAAGAGAATTGCCATGTAACACAAGCGTTAAGTACACAAAGCGTGTAAACGTACAAGACACACATGACGGCAAATACTGTGCAGTTAGAAAGATGGTAAATAAAAGTATCACATTCTCGAACAAAACATTTCAATTGGCCAAACGGCGAGCTAAGAAGAACTTAAACAGCTAAAAATCATTAAAACGCACCAAGCACACAACAGAGCTTCACAACGCGATAAAAAAGAACAAACTTCAGCAAACAAAGACCGCAAATTAATAACAGCAAAGAAACTCAACTCCAACCCGGCTCTATGTCGGCACACTTTTCCATTGGCGACTGCATTAGGCGAAGGCTGCAAGCGCGGTCGTTAGCGATAAAACGCCGGTCCACTAATTCAACGCAGTTAATATGTTTTTATGGCTTCGGACAGCGCGCAAGAAGTTCTTTTTCTGCGGTCGCGAAAAAAAAAGAGGCACCACTCTAATTCCCCGACGAGATTCACACAGTAAATGTAATACCTCGCTAGTGGAGAGAGAGTGGATTCCCCCTTCAATTTTTAATGTAATTTAACATTCGCTGGAAGTAATATTTACCCGCGCCGCGGGCCGGGAAGCTCGCGAGCGGACGAGGGACAAGGAAACAAACTGCTGGCAGTAAAAGCGAGGAAAGTTGCGATGACTGCCGCTCCCGCACCGCGCGCTTCAGACGTAATTTCATTAACGTGGCGGTTTCTGAAGCGCGTTTGCGTTCGTTCTGTCTGCTCTCCACGCACTCTGACCCGCGTATTGTGATGGAGAAATCTCGGGAATGAATGCAACATATGAGTATTTTTTTAATGTATTTTTAACAGATTTTTTGAAAACGTCATTGATATATATCCGTAAAACACTAGTACGTTCTAATGATCTTCAAAGCGCTCAGTGAAAAAAATTACATCTTTTTCGACCGTTTTCTGCATAGTAATACAATCCGACCCATTCTAAAAGTGGCGTATGAGCTTAAAAAACCTGTAATTACAGTTATTGAAAATTCTGAAAAAGAGAAAAAAAAATGAAATAAATATTCAAGCGGTCTGCTCATATTTCTTTATATGCATATGGTGCTGAGTGGATACGATATTACATGTAGACTATATTGTATATTTAATCAAGAATTCTCCTGACAAATGTTGTGCCTCGTCTGAAGGCCCGCCACGCCTGCAAAGATGTGAGCACCAAGTGTGAAATACAAAGGTAGTATACGCTTCTTGCCGATCAAAAGTTATAGACGAATTGGTTTATTATCACAACACAAGGACAACGCAGATATTAAAGATTTGTAGTGTTGCAATTCCTGGCGGAAGTTTTAAGATAATCAGACATTTCTCGAAACTGACTACTGCTTAATCTCCGAAAGTTTGCTAAAAAATTGTATATGATTAACACACTTTTTACCCACATAATTCGAAACTCCTTGAAATCTTTGATATGGGGATAGAACACTTCGCTTTTCCCTCGGCAAATGAAAAGAAAATCGGAAGCTTCGATTTCACAACCTTACTCATTTCTGTCAAAAAATATATCAATTGTTGTACTCTTAAAAAGAAAAAAGTACCATTCAAATAACAACTCTTTCAGTGACTTTTGAAATAAATTAACATTTTAAAGACTTCGAATGAAAAACGTTCTTACATTAATGAAATGATTTTTGTACATAAACTTTAACACAAGAACGGGCAGCAATCTAGTCATCAGCTCCACCAACACCCTTTTTATTAGGAACGTATGTATGATACAAAGGCCCAACTATTGCTGACTAGTATTGGCTTGTGCTCCATAGCATTGACCTAATTAACCGTTAATTAGCAAACCTGACGATGGGTTTACCGAAGCAAATATTAGAATCAAAAAATCAATTGTATACCACTCTCCGTAATCGAAACAGTGGCCAACGAATAAATGATTATTAAATTTCATAACTCACCTCGTTTCGCTAACAGGATTCAAGAACCCCTAAAACATGTCCTTCAACTCCCATACACGAAACTACTTACTAGTTGTCAACACATGGCAAACTTAGTGCAACAAGATCGTTACGGTGATGTGTCACATGCAAGAGTGTATAATGGAAAACGCTTACGAGAGAAACGTTTACAACGGCTACAGTTTACGGCGCATAAAACGACGCAACGTCGATGTTGGAGCCAGGAACTGCTCATTTTACAATTGTTTTTTATGTCCGATTCGACAAGTATCACAAACGCCAGCGGCACAGCTATTTCGACAGCGTCAGGGTTGCAATCAGGCAGTAAAGGACTACATTGCCAAATATTCAATTAACACTGAATTTCTTGAATGAGATTTCACATCAAAACGAAGGTGTGATTTAGAATCTAAAGTATATTTTGGATGGTTGGAAAGGCTTTCGCCATTGAAGATAGTCGGATCGGTTTATGCTGAAAATGAGGGTTGAAACACCTTGCAAAGAAAAAATAAATAAATAAATAAAATTCCTTTGAGGAGAGTCTACGAATTAAACCCAAAATATTTGAAACGTTACGTCAAATTTCCACTTTCAGCTGCTACAAACACTGAAAATATTTTCGATTGCATTACTTTTATATTTAATTATTATAATTTCTCTAACAAATTTCCAATGTACCTCCACTACTAGGGTCCCTATTGTTCTCCGCATGAATACTGTATTGCAGACGTCAAAAGTATACGTGATAGTTCAGATGTATCTTGTAGAATATGTTTGTTAAGTCCTAATGCAGACAAATTTTGGTTAATGGATCAGTTATCCTGATGACCTCCTTTGTCCATAACAAAATGCACAGGGGGTAGTCCGGTTTTCAATACCAGCTCCAAAAGGCAGAAACAAGCAAGAATGCCTCCATGAACGGTTACTATATTTACCACGGGAAGCATCCCTTATCGGCACGGCTTTTAGGAAACGATAAGAAATCATGTGGTCGTTTCACCTCACACGATGGACTCTAAAACATCGTCTTCTGTATTTTCGGACAAGTAATACGACGAAATCTCCTCGTCTAAAAACCGTACAACTGCATAAGATATAGATGGAGAAGCGTGATAAAAAAAAACAGTTTGCGAACAATTTGGTCGATACCACAGACCGAAAGGTAGGAAGAGAACGAACCACCAACGAACGAGAAATGAGAAAGCGATATAAGAAAACAAAGGCAAGAAATGGAGCGTTGGAAATAGAAGGGCAAGGATGGAAAAATCGCCCCGACGACAGGGAACGACGATGACAACTGACAGTGACATAAACTGTAATTGAGTTAGGCACGTAAGAAGAGAACTACACAAATCGTGACGAAGTTGGTGAATCGGAGGGAACAGCAGGTAGTTTAATAAATGGCATCCCAACAATCATTATAACAAACATGTTGAACAAAGATGGTCTTGGGATAATTTCATTGTAAATTTTATCGCTATCAATTAATTGAAAAAGAATAAATAAAGTCTGAATTAACAAACAGTGATTTAACCATAAAGCGAGAGCGCAGGTGAATCCCGTCCACCAAAACGGCCTTTTGCTCCCTCATTCTTGAAAAAGTTAACCACATTCAGCAAACTGAGTATCATTCTATCAACATTATGTTAATTATGTTCAATCGTTATGTTAATTGGATGATGTTCGAAGGTACAGAATTCCAGTTGTTGCTAATAATTTTTTTCTTTCCCGTACACATACATATACGTAGTAATATAAGTAATGTAGGGAAAGTTAAGTAATGCACGACAAATAAGGCGGATTTTCGCCAGAAAAAAGTTCTTTGGTGGGCCCTGATAACGAAAAAGTGGATTAATCCAATTTGTTAAATTAAGAAAAAAAATCCCCTAACACGTGGTGTAGCCTTAGTCCCTGTTTTGTGGGCATATGACACCGAAACACCAATTGAAAGTAAAACCGTCCGTCCGTCCGTCTCATCGGTGTCTGTGAACAACACTACCACTCGAGGCGCCGCGATTCTGAAAAACTTCTTCAAAATTTGGGGGTTCTATACATGAGCCCCCAGACATTTGCAAAATTTTCTCATAAACGGCTCCAAATTTTTTCTTTCGATTTCTTGTAAGAATAGAGTAAAATACATTTATAAAGATGGCAAAAGTCCGATTTTCACGGTTAACTGAAAATTTTGAATTGTTGGGCGTCTTCCTAGAACTACAAAATTGAAGATGCATATTTTTTCTTCAAGTAAAATTTGTTCTCCAAAGTAAGTTCTTTCATTAAGGTCCTGTACATTTTTTGAACATTTTAATAGTTTTCTGGCAATATTGCTCGAAATATTTGCAATTTAAAAAATTACAAAAGATTTTCTCAAAAACGGTTCCAATTTTTTTCTTTGCACTTTTGGTAGGGCTGGTGGTAAATGTATTCTATGAGATGACATACGCGTCATATTGCTTTATTCTTTTGTTGTTGTTTTTTTTTTCAAAAAATTACAAAAACGTAATTTTTGTGACATGTTACTCACGTCGGTAATATTTACATTAGTGGCGATTTGTTCACATTATTATATTAATGAGTACATGTGCTTGAAATAATATCAAATAAAGTTTCGCGAGAACTCAACCGTTTCCTGTTAAAATTAGCTCAAAATTCTGCATTTTCAGAAACGCTCAAACGCCATTTTCTCATAAATGGCTCCAATTTTTATTTTCAAACTTTTCATACGGAGAGTGCTAATTGCACGTTTTAATAGGAGGTAAAGTTCATTTTATGGTACTTTTTTGTTATTTCAAAAATTACACAAATGTATTTTTTTTTAATATCTCTCACACCATTAATATGCACGTTTCCTACTATTTGTAAACACTATTGTATTTGTGAGTTAAAGTGCTTTAATAAGTTAGAAATTCAAATATTTTTTTTAAAACATTCCTGTGAAAAAAAAGAGTATAAATTTCGCATTTTTAGTAGGGCTTAAACACCATTTTCTTAAAAACGGCTCAAATTTTTTCGTAGAAAATTGCCATTTTGACAAGGTTTTAGTGTTCTTTAATATTCTAAAATTAATATTTCTGTTTTACAATTAGGAAACTGAAAAATTAAGAAATTGTCAAAAAATGTACTTTGGGCGGTGATACATGGCAGCTGGCATGAGTATGTGGCAATTCCGAATAGCTACCCCAGACCTAAGGAAAGAAAATTAATATGGAATGTCAGTGCCATTCTGTAGCACTAGTTTAATGAATGCATTCTGCGAACAGAATTCACCACTCACCTGGTCAAATAAGATAATTTGTATTTTAAATTACTTTCTGTTCTCATACATTTTTCGATAATGGCCTCTTTCTCGACTTCACTCGTGATTGATTTCAATATTGCTGACGATTGCTGTAATGTTACTCCACGTTTAAACTCTCTAATACTGCGTATCCTTCGATACAACGATAATAAGGATTCACAAACCCAATGCCAAACGATCTTCAAAATATCCGATTGATTGATAGTGATTCTGGGCGCGTCAACTGCTATGGTCATTAGTCCCGTAAGTGTAGTGCACGATCCTCGGGAGGCGCCGGTAATATTTTCCCGCTATATGGAGAGATCCGGCATCGACCTACCGTCGGTTACCGAGGTTTACTCAACCAGGTACCTCCCACCAAGCGGAGCACCGTCGACAAGCTCCAGGTTCCCGACCGGTCTCCCGGCATGTGTGGTAGTGTAGTGCATGTTAGTGTGTTGTATAAGGGATGAGGATAGGACAAGGAAAAGGAAGGAAAGATCGCTCGGTCCATGGCCCGTTTGGACGGGTAATGCTCGGGCATTCGCCTGGTGTTGATCGGAGAAACCACGGAAAACTACCAATCAGAGCAACGGGCCGCTAGAATTCTCCTGCAGACAGCGACTGAATTCGACCTTGCTGTCGAGCTAGTGTCGAAAATCCTGCCACCGTCGGGACTCGAACCTAGGGACTCACGGTCAGAGTACTCCACTGACATCAGTTGACGCTCTGAGCGTCCACTCCCGGTATCAAAATATATTCGAAAAGTCGCGAGCACGAGCGGTTGCAGAAAGCGCTGACTCAACCGAGAGCGGAGGTGGAGGTAGAGGTGGCGCAAACTTCACGGCCGCGATGGTGCATGACGGACGTAACGCTCGGCTCGCGAATCGCCCGAAGAAACGAATTAACTCCCCGGGCAGCGTATGCCTACCTCGAGGCGCGCGGCTGCGCTCACAGAAGGCCGCAAAAAAGCGCCCGCAGGCACATTCTGCGCGCAGGAGAACGTTGCGAAACAATATGCGGCAGCGCGGCGCAGCCCGGCGCGGCCCCGGCGACCGGGCTACATGACGGTTGTCGGCGAAGGCGTGGGTGTCGAGCAGTGGGGAGGTCACGGAAAACTGAGGAGAAAAGTTGCTGAAAGACAGATTTCTGTACAAATGTGCAAACTGTCTGTTAGAAAAGTTATAGCATTTTATAATTTTTATTACAACAAATTGAACTACAGTAATCCCTCGACATCCGCGGATTCGCTATTCACGAATTCCGAACATTCGCGATTAGAGAAATGCTCCCGGTTTTAACAATCGCGACTTCAACATTCGCGAGTGCGTCTTTCAGTCGTATATTTTCTTTTAAGCGAACACATTTCATTTCCTTTATCAGCGTCATTTGGGAACCAAACTGGGAAACTTGACAGACACCGGAGCTCAAAGTATCACGTTCTGCAACGATCTCAAATTTGGAATGTTTTTAATAGAAAAACAAAATTGTAAGCTAATTCAATTCAGTTGCGTCAAGTTGGAGGTAAGGGTTTTGGCCACATGAACAGAAAAGTCACTTAGGATCTATGCATTTCTGATTTCAATGATTTCACTGAAGAGTAGCTTCGGGAAATAATCAGCACAGAAAACCCCCTCAAACGTAATGATGAACTAACGGAAACAAAATTACGTCCTGGAGAGAAATAGAAGCAGCAACTCTTCCACATTGGATATAGGATTTGGTCCTCATTCTAGTATACAAATCACTTTCAACTTTGAAATACGTTCTAAATATTGTTTTATTTCTTCTCTTTGGGATATTAATTGTGAATTCTGTTTGTACTAGTGCCTATTCAGTTCTACTGCAATTGTTTATCATTTCTTCTTTCTTTTTTAAACAGTTTTTCGATATCCAGGAACCTATCCCAAGTTTTTCCATTACACGATTGACTCAACATTCGCGGATTCGCGATGCTTTTCAGGAATCTAACCCTCGTGAATGCTGAGGGATTACTGTACAAAAATTTTTTATTGATTCGTTTCACAATATCATGATGTAAATATCACAATATAATGTGTAGCAGTTTCATGCACACGGCGAAGTCATTTAGTAAATAACTACACAACACAATGGTAATAATTCCCTCGCATCAACGTTATTTTTTATTTTAAAAAGAAAGAACAGCACTGAAATAATGTTTATCAGAATTTTGCATCGAAATGGCGGCATAAAAAGCCACAATAATTGCTACGCCATTATCAATACGATACGATACACAACATACACTACGATATACAACAGACAACAGTTTATGCACTCTTCTTCGTCTCTTTTATTTCTAAAATGATTAAATGAACAAGCGCTTCTAACCTTCTAACAATGAAACTCGTCTACTCTACAAGACATTTCATTTAAACTCATAACATTCCTTGCAACTCACATACTTAATCATATGAAATGTTACCAAAAGAAGAAAAAAAACACTACCAACAACAACTCTCGAACTAGAAATAATTCCTTATTCAAATAATTAAAATTACAAGAAAAGAGGGAACGACAAACAAGTTGTCTTGAATATATTTTGTACACTTTACCTGAATATATATGTCATTAAATTTATTATTATTTATTATACGTACATTTTTATAAATTAATTTTCTACACTATTTTCTATCGATATGTCAAAATTATATTCTATATTATTCTCACCGCTCATCCAATCTGACAATACCAATCACATGTTACATTTTTGTACCGCTTATATCTACATCACATGCCGATCCTAACATGTTGATTTTTTGAAGCATTGTTTTTATACCATCTTTTAAAAATGTCAGACTCACTGTAGACAACAGCTGCCTGAACTGCGTAGCCTGAGGCGGAGAGCGCCGCAACAGTAGCGAGGAGAGAACGATTAGGATTGGGGAGAAGGGGGCGGGAGTGACAGGACGGAGAGGGCCGGTAAAAGGAATGAGGAGTGGACGATGTAGAGCTCCAAGGTGACAAATGCGGAAGCTGGGGCGGTAGCAGTGGCCGGTAGTCGCCTCTGTGAATAATGCTGGTAAGAGCAGGAGAATGACAAGCAAAATCCAGACCACACAGAAATGGCGATGACGGTTTTCTTGGAGAGAAAGGTAATGTTCAAGCAACAAGATTGTTAGAAGAATTACCTACGCGCGAGAAGGTTGATTTTATCCTAATAATTCAGAAATATTGTATGATATACGAAACATCCAAACGAAAATGTTTAAATGTGTGTAGTTAATTTTCAGACAATCTGTGTAACGAGCTTTGAGTAAAATTGAAGTTTCATTTTGATTTGTAATTAAATGGAATACATATCACAGAAATGCCTACTCTTAAGCTACATCTACGAGTATGTGACAAAATAAAAACATTTCGTCGCATATACATAACAGTAGTGGATATTAAAGAAATTCAGTATCAATTGTCTTCTCTGCACAGTCATCCCAGTCATTTTTGCAGATTTGAAGAGTAATTTGAGAGCAAAACAATTCACATAATTATGAAACAGGACACCGAAAAATCTACGTATCTAGATTTATACTTATATTAGTGTAATATTTACAGTTCCCAAAATACTGAAAATAATAAAATTAGTATACGTAGGTTTACACGAGAAAAAATACACTTGGTATTTGAAACTCCTTGCTTATTGACTTTTACTAAACTGTTGACTTTGTTGGAGAAAGAGTAAAAACTGTGGTCTGGTAGGCCTGTACTCGAAACATAAGAACGAAATCAAAGAGGAATGTATACAAGAAATAAAAATATATCTCATTACATGAAAGAAAATATCTACGTTAATTACGGAAAACTACAACCGCTTCAGTTTCACTTCCCAAAACGTTCGCAATGTATGAAATGTACTCGTATACAAAACAATCTGCAACACATCTACTATTAAAAAATAAAATCAATTCAAACGTCGTCAAAAATGTCAAACGAATCTATTTTTAAGAATCAAATTCACAAAACAATATTTCCAGATTGTGAAGTTCCGAAGATCACCACCTCTTCCCATCAATCTCGTTGAACAGTAATTCATTTCTTCTCAATACCAATCCAAAAAGATGGTGCGGCAAATAGCTTGGTTTTGCTAGCAATATGACGATAATAAAAAAACCTGCTTTTACCATCAGCATGTAATATAACCGTTTAAGAGAAGCGTTTTTCGTTCGTAACTCCTCCAGCCCCGCAGTGGATGAGTGGGCCCCACGCACGCACGCTTCATGGCCCAACCCACACACCCTCTGCAGATCCATTCAGATCACTCCGCACGAACCACAAAGCCCGCATTGCAGCAGAGCGTTTCGCCAAGGGCTTCTTGCAAACAAGAACGGAAAGGCCCCGGGAAAGAAGCCCGCCACGCCACCGACCAATCACGTTAATGAAAGAGAAGCATATCGCCGGAGCGTTATCCGAAACCGGTTCTCCCGAACGCGTTCTGCGAACTACATAATACGCGGCTTTCCCTGAACCATCATCGCACAGAAAGGAAAACACGCTAGAGAGAAGGGGACGATTACGGAAGAGATTTTCATCGAGAAAAGTAAACATTTACCCTTCCATAAAACAAAACAAAAACTCCCAATTGATTTCAGCGCGGGCGCCCTCTATCACCCACTGTGTACATTGCTCTTGGCGCACATTTTCCAACTACAGGGGTTTCCAGGGCCGGCAAGAGAAAGTGGGAAGAACTAGAACAATTTGCTTCTAGCTTCATGTTTCAAAAGAAGGAACGGCACCACGACATCATCTTCAAGTTAGAGTGCAGTTTTACTTTCCCTTACCCCCTAGATTAGACGAGTCCGTTAAGAATCTTTTAAATTATTACAGAAGAATACGTTTAAAAAGGTTTTTACTTACCCATACTGACTGATGAGAACAATTTAAATTAGACGTATTAATAATAAATTTTGGTGGTGATGAAGAATTATCTACTTTGGCATGAAAAACTGAAAGCTGGTTTCAATATATTTCGACAAACGGCTTAACAATTGATTACTGGAACCAATATTTCAATTACCTGATGTCTAATGAATAACTTATATTTGATTGCTTCATTTTCTCTATTTTCACTCGTTACGACAAACGATTTTATTTCCCCACGATCCAATGTTTACGGGAAATACAGAAAGTCTTGGAATTACAGGCTCTCGACGACACTTCCAACAGTTCGCTTCCGCGACGAAGGCGACGCAAGATCCGCTTCCCAACGCGAACTCGCAAAAACAGGCGGCGGCGGCGGCGGCGACGGCGGCGGGCAGCGGGCGGCGTCGCGTCGCAAGGAGCGTCGTCGTTAGCGGCGCTCGCAGGGAAATCACTAAATGGCCGGTAATTGGCCAGCACACACAACGAGCTCGGGGATGGCTTGGGCCTTCTCTTCGAGGAAGTCTGGAAACGGCTTCCAATAACACGAGCCGCTTCAAAATAGCGACAACATTATGCATTTTTTGTCGATGTTTCCATCTTTAACGAGATGCAAATTTTTACTTTCTCGTGTACTGGTAAACTCGAATTACTGACTTATTTCAGAGAAGGTTATGGAGCGCGAAAGTGCCACCAAGTTCCAACGTGCGAAACTTGCGCACTGATTCAGTTAATGTTAATATTTAAGTCCTACGTACCTAACGTTTGATACTACCGATTGTCAAGTCACCAGACCATCATCAGAGGTGGTTGGGGGCTCATTTGAAGGCTTGAGATTTCACTTCTCCGAGGGAAAAAATTAGCCTTGGTGGGCTCTTTTGCTTTCTATTATAATATTACATACAGGAAACGAAAAACACAAGAAAGTACCCGTCGAAAAGAAACAAAGAGTACACGGTGTCTCAGGGCATCAACTGAAGTCCTTGCAGTGCATCTGACCGGGTGGTCCTAGGTTCGAGTCCCGTCGGTGGAAAGATTTTCGGCACTAGTTTGTCAACTAGGTGGAATTCAGACGCTGTCTGGAGTGGAATTCTAGCGGCCGGCTACTCTGGAGTACCCAAACATACGGGCCATGAACTGCGTGCGATCTTTCCTTCCTCGCTCTTCTCCTATCCTCACCCGCTACTTACACTAACATGCACTACATTACCACGGTCGGCCGGCTCTCGCCATCTTGCGGGAAAAGATCACCGTTACCTCCCGAGAAAAACATGTACTATACTTACGGGACTAATGACCTTTGCCCTTGACGTGCCCAAAATCACAACCAACCAACACATCCACCAAACCAATACAAGAAAGTGTGTGCTGTCGTAACACCACTAGTCTATGTCTGTTTTCAATAACTTTTGAAGTTTAAAACAAAATACATTATTCACCATTTATTGTACCAAGAATTAGCGTTAGAAGACTTACTACTATTTATATCACTACAAAAAAAATCGACTTTTCACTTCTGGGAACGCATTAATAATGAAAATATTAAGCAATGCCGTGTTCATCGTCTGTCAAGCCGGGACTGTGTGGGATCCACCCTGAAAATAATTTTTGTTATTACCTATTCTTTTATCAATTTCTATTCAGGATCGGATCGTTTTTCTTCTTACGTTTTTTTCTACCAAAATGCAACCTGCCTCATTACAGAGGCATTTTTCGTATGGACTTTCACGTAGATACTAAACGAAATTGAAATTCCGGTAGAGAGGCCACCGACTTTTTTGACTTTGCTGAATGAATATAAATTCAATATTTTTTTCAATTAAGTTACCGACTTCCAGATCTCACTTTACAATCGAAGCTGCTTTTAATAAAGTTATCTTAAATCATGTAGTTATTAGGAGGAAAGAAACAATTTTGATATCAGCATATTACGCATTATCTCGTCGAAAATTAAAAATAAAATAATAAATTGAACTTCATTGAAACAAGATTTTTCAAAGGACGCTCGATTAATCTTACACGCTCCTTTTCGTCTCGACAATAATTTCAAAGAATTGCAAAGGTTTAAATACGAGAAGGTTTTTGAAAATGTAATTAATTTTAAATTTAAATGAAAAATGTAATTAATTTTAATCGGAAAGGATTTCCCCACCCATACATGTGAATTAATTATAGTATTATTATATTTTTCTAGAGAGCTGTGAGTGTAGGTAACTCGTTCGATATTTCAACTCTTCCGCACTAATTCTGAAATGAAGGCACTTGTTATATGAAACTAAACTATATTATCGTGTAAAAGAATTTTATGTGCCTGTGTCCAACTTCATGGAGATCATTTAAGGACGTGGTAATGAAAGGCCATTTCCAGGTTTTCTAACATGTATTCCCTATTTGGTTTATAAAGCGTATTTGTCAACTTGAACACATCACAAGCACTTCATCAATAGAACCATCTCTCACTCACATCAGTAAACCAGAGATTTTTTTTTATTCTTTACATGTATGTGCTTGAGCACATTTCTAAATCGTCCACTAAAACACTCACTAGTAAAAAGACTAGCTCCTAATATTTCCTTCCAAATTTAACATTTCTGCTACGTGTCCATCCGCATCGCATACCAGCGTGCAGTGACCGGCAAGCACCTCTCTTCTCGAGACACAAAGTTTCCAAAAACAAGAAGCGAAACTACGAACTCGGGTCCGAATTCCTGGGTTTCTCTTCAAAACAATTCGGCCGGTGCTGGGGGCGGAGTGCTGAGAGGCGGGGGGCCCTCGTCGCAATCTGCATTCCGAGCGGCGCGGCGCGGCGGCGCCCGCTCTCCCTTCGCCCCCCTCCTCTGCCAGCCGTCCTCGCCGCCGTCCGCGACCACTCCTCCGGCATCGAACTCGGGTCGGAAGGTGATAAGTTCAGGCAACGACAACAAAACTGCTGTCGTACGCTTTTACTGAAAAATACAGTTCTTTCTTGATAGAAATCAATTTCACGACATTACCACTTACTTAGCATCGTCCTTTTCATTTCGATATTTGACTTCGACTCATCTGTCGATGTGAATGAAATAAATCCGACAACGCCAATAAATTCGTATTCAGAGTCGCTGCTCGGCCGTGTTCGCCACCCTCTCGTCGCCCCCAGCGCGGCGCCCGCGCTCGCCCCATCGCCCGCCCGCATCGCCGGACCAGCGCGCGCCGTGCGCCGCCGCTAAAAAGAGTCTGGCGAACTGAAGGAATGCTCATTAAAACAAGAAAATGAATTTCCACTCTCCCTCTCCGAAACAAAAACGACCCGTCGTAAATCCGAACGGGCGGCGCGGCGCCGCGTCGCAAGACCAGCAGCAGCAGCAGCAACATCAGAGCCACAGCCCCCGACGCCACTTCATCCCCCACCGCCGCCGTCGCCCACACTGCACCAGGCACCGCCGCCGGCGTCATCGCCGCCTCCGCCCACGACATCGCCGCCACCGTCACAGCCGCCACCGTCCCCGCTGTCGCCTGCCCACCATTGTCGTCTCCTTCACCCTTGCCATCATTACCAACAGCGCCCCCGCCGCCTCCGCTAGGGCTGCCGCCACCACTGCCGGCCGCTACACGTGTAGCGCGTATAAAGTGAGAACGCGCGGGGAGGCCGCGCCGGATAGCAGCGCCGGGACAATGAAAAGAGACTAACGACCGCCCGCGTCCATAAATAGGGAGGGTGCGGGGCGTGGCGGAGGGGGAGGGGCGGGAGAGGCGGGGGTCAGGCGGGCGAACGAGCTCAAGGTATGATGCTGCGCATCTCCCCCGACCCCGCGCGCCCGACCGTAACATCGTTTCAGCGCTGTCGTTTGTCGTTTCCCCCGGGGGAGGCGGGGCGCCATCGACGTATATCGCTGATGTAAATACCATCAGCCGGTATGAGCTCTTTATCGGAAAGTTGCGCCCTGGAGTTTCATACGACGGCGCAGTAAAGAGGCGGGGTGGCAGCGGCGACGGGGCGGCTAGAGACCATCCGATCGACGGCTGTGCTAGGGTTTCGACGCTGGAGGAAACAAATACACGGATACGGAGAAAGTGTTTACGGTGACTAGTCTTGCACACGTGGGAGAAATGGTTATCCAAAAGGCGAAGGATAACGAAAATGAGATACCACAAAATGTAAGCGTAAAGACACGTTTAGAATTTTAAATGTTTAGAATGTATGTTTAAATGAGCTAACATTCAAAACATAATAGACCACTTATCAAAAATTTATTTGAACTATCTTTTTGGATTTGAACATTATTTCTAGGAAAAACAGGAAAAGATTTGCTATGAATTCAGTTAAATATTGTGTCTTTTCAGGGAAAGCAAAATGTAAAAATTAAAGTTTTCTGCTACATTTTTCTTGGATGCTAGTGAAGTGAACCTGTTAAGTTCTGAATGTTTTACGTCCTGTTCGCAAAAGCTGAAGCAGAGTAAGCAGTAGAAAGGGACCCACATGAACGGTCCAACATAGAATGATGCCAGAGGTAGCAAGCTGGTTCGTTTGCCATAGCCGGAGATGGCGCTAGCGAGATCGCACGTGATGGCAGCGATGGTGGCCACAGCGATGACGTTCCCAACTGCAGCGGCGCGGGGGCGCAGCTCGTCTCTCGCCCCCGCGATTTCCCCGGCCGCCGCGACGCGTCCCGTCGCGTCGCGTCGATCGGCTGGCTCCCCGGAGGGCGATGCGCCTTTATAAAGCTGCTATCGCGCCACCGGCCCGGCGCAGCCGCCCGCCCAAGCGATTGGCCAGGGAGGCAGGAACGCTCCGCCCGTGCCTGGCCGCCTGCCTGCCGGACTTCGTTAGTGCTCCAGGAAGATAATGCGAGAGTAAAATGATGACGTAAATGAGGCGCGCGTTATAAGGGAATGAACAAGAGCACACAACTAATACACAACTGATGAGCACGGGTAACGAATCGTGCCCGTGATGCGGCCATTAATGCGTAAGCAACCCCAGGGAGAGGCCTAACTGCGATGTAATAGCAGGCGTACGGCCAAACGTAATTACAACAAAACGCAAAACAAATTAGTTCATTTATTTAATTACTACACAACACCAATCTGCCTCGAAATGCCGCATAAATGCTATCGGCTAACCATGGCTTTAATACGTTGCCACAAATATGTTATTCTAGTTAGAACTGAGCTGCATTGAAGTTAAACTGGCTGGTACCAGTGCTAACACGTTTAATTGTGGCCCACCAATTCATCTTCAGAGTGAAGGTAGCTAATAGCAATGTTTGAAATCTTCAAAAAACAATTCGCCTCTGAATACGTCTACTAAGAGCAGGATGCTGAATGGAAGACAGGAGTGCAGCTTGGTCATTATTAGACATCGGATGTTTAGGCACTAAAAAATCGTCTTTTAGGCGCCTAAAAAGGCACTGAAAATGTCAAGAATGAGAAAAAAGGCATTGTCATAAATTACATTCACAACAAAATGAAAAATTATTTCTAAAACTCCATACACATTTACAACTCTTCTACATTTTAATCTTAATAGTTTCCATTGCAATATACTAACTGTTCAAGGATTGCAATTTCAAATCTGCGACGATTGGGAGACAAAATCAGTTTGAATACAGTGAAGGATTCCTGAACACCAACTGATGTGTCTGGCGTATATTTTAGAAGTCCAACATTAGCAACACAAACCTTCTGGGAATTTACATTTATTTCCACTCAAAAGGGGCTCTGGGTGTATTGTCAATCGACCATTTTTTTCAGAACATGGCTAGTATTTATGAAATAGGGAAATGGAGAAAAATATGTCGGTATACTTTTAGGAATTCTCTCGTATTTCAAAATACAAATTGTGAATTGAAGGTTTCGTAATGAATAGTGAGATTGGACCATGGCTGATTTTTTGATATCTTAGCATTGTATATAAAAATAATACATAAAAGGCAAAAACTTGCAATAATTCTAAAGAAAAGGCATTTATGCAAAAAAAGGCACTTACGCTAAAATAAGCAAAATAAGCATTATAAAACTTGATTATACGTCATCATTTGTCAAGATTCGTGCACATATATTATCAGCCTTTCAATAAGTTCGCTAGAAAAAAATAGGCATTTCCCTAAACATCCGATGTCTAGTCATTATACAATTGGGCATAGACCAGGACAAGTGGCAGCGTAAATAGCATAAACATAGAAGCTAAACATATAACAATATAAGATAGTGTAAGCATAAAAATTGAATGTCACGGATTCGAAATTAAAACTGCATTTCCATGCTCCACTAATACTTTAATGCAAAACACTACTTGTGATGAGAACTGAATACCAAATTGACCAAATTTCAACGTTTACTTTCCCGGTCACCACGTAACCACGAGTCGTACACTTTGCCTTGCAGTGGGTGTAGACAACGAGATTTAGTACGCGGAGACTCACGAAACCTTACAGAACCTGCCACGTGTCCCCCCCCCGCCCCATATGTGCAAGCTCTTTATGTCACCTTTGGGAAGAGATGCCGTCCGTTGGTTACGGTCCGGGGTACACATCGTTCTTTTCTCGTCTACCAATCTCACGTGACTATCAAGCAATACGGATCAAGAGGAAAAAATGCATCACAATGACAGTCAATCTAGCCAAAACGTCAATTGCTAATTTTCTACTCGGATTTACTGTCGATCAAGTTAAATCATCGTTAGCTTATGAGTAATTTCATGTAAATCACAAACCAAAAAAAAATATAATAAAATAAAAAGGCATCTGTGTCACGCAGACATTGGCAGAAAAAAATCCTTCATTTCCCAAAATTAGTCATAAATTCAAACAGCAAGTACATAAATGACGTTTGAGTTTCATTGATGAATTCTCGCTATCTAGCTTTTCACCAACAGTATTAAAAACAAATCTCAGGTAAGTTATTGTGTTTCTGACAACGCAATGCGTAACTTATAAAGAACTGGACAGTAAAAAGACTTTCAGAAACCAACACACATGTAACTTTAATCCATCTCCTTTTCCATCTGATATTCGTTCTGCATTCTGCTGCATAAATGTGAGCGCATCTAGATCAGCACTAAAATTCATCAATTCAAACGATACAATTCGTACATCAATGAATATCACAAAAGATAACACGTCGTCATTCAACAAATCCA
Organism: Acheta domesticus; assembly: GCA_031308135.1. Taxonomy (NCBI): domain Eukaryota; kingdom Metazoa; phylum Arthropoda; class Insecta; order Orthoptera; family Gryllidae; genus Acheta; species Acheta domesticus. The sequence goes on from JAHLJT010004567.1 coordinate 49,453,412, forward strand.
TTAGGAATTCTTCGGGCGGAATGTGACGCAGACTAGCGCCTCTAAACACCCCCGTCAGCGAGACAAATCCTTCTAGAAAGAGGTCTGAGACCGGCTGGAAAGAACGCGGCTTTAGAAAAGAGTACGCCACTTGAGCAACGTCGGGGATCCTCGATTCCATAGACGGCGTATTACCCCGGAGAGAAGTATTCCGTGCTTGCCCCAGCGAAAGAGAAGAAAAATGAAAAAAGGGGGCGAGAAGGGCGTTTGGAGAGGATCAAAGGAACGGGTCGGAAATGAAGCGTGCGTGAAGAGTGAAAAACGCAATGGGGAAGGACATGGATGACGAAGTACAGATGTGAGTTTAAAAGGCACAGAAAGCGGTCTTCGCACTTGGACAAAACTCTACGAAAGGAAGAAAAATTTACCATGAATGTATAATGGGAAAAGATAACTCTTGAATCTACTCATTTCTAGACCGAAAAATATTATCTTTGTATTTAATGAATAATACAAGAAATTTCGAGTGTCGCCGTAGATATTCATTACATAGCCACCATATTATTAAATACTTACGACGCGATGCTCTTCGGGAGATCTAGGGCGTAATTTGGAAAATGTCGATGGATTGAAACCTCGGCACAAATTATGACTCGAGAGATTGATATTAAAAAAAGTTTTCGTTCATTTCCGTGATATTTTAGTAATGAGCTTCTATGATAGTTAATTCAATTTAATCAGCGATTCAAATTCTTTTCACATCCACAAAGTTCATTAGTAAAGAAACATTGTTCATCTACAGAAAGAGTGGAAAGATGTAAACAACAATATACTTAAGTGTTGTTCTTTGTTCTACAAGAGTAGAACACAACACAAAACACAGAGTCAACAAGTTTTCACAAATTGCTAACGCATTGCTAAATTAATAATTTTACGATAAAATGAAGGAAATGCTAATTCATGCGAACGATAAATCATCACAATCCAACTTGTTTTATCCTTGTACCATTCTATTATGAACATTTCCAACATTTTCAAACGACACGTTTGACAAAACGTCCCAATCTTCTCCATTAAGACGTAAAAGGATACCACGTTTGCGACATCAAAACAAAAGACTCGTTCGTGTTACTCCTCGGAATCGAAAGGGGGAAAACTGCGGGAAATCCCGCACCAACCGGCTTGCCCACGTAAATCTCGCTAGAAGTCGGCGCGGCGGCGGCAGCGGCAGCCAGGTGCTTCGTCATCGCCCTGGGGGAAGGGGTCTCAATTCCGACGCAGGCTATCCCTCAAAGACGTTCCCCTCTGTCCACATGCTCAAACTAACTACTGCACAACGCCGGCACTTAAAGAACTTGATAGCAAACAATGCTGTGGACACGGGGTAAAAGTTCCTAAGTCAATTTTTGGCGAAATTGAATTAAGTACTGAAACTATAAGTTAAATACCTATATTTAATTTTAGTAAAACGACCGAATTCCAATGTTGCCTCCTTAACGAGAAAAAACCGTTGGGAAATAACGTTTAGCATAGGAAGAAGCGTTGGCTCAATAATCTACCCCTTGTTTTCTCCAAACTAAGATTTTTGACTTAAGAACTTTTACCCCGTGACTACAGAATGGTCAATTTGCATTAAATTTAAATTACTTCACATTCGACTTGTATGAAACGAAAATATTTCTTTTGTGTTACGAATTCTCTGGAAAAAATGTGGTTACCATCACTCTGATCTGCATGAGCTTTAACAATGCAATAAGGGTCACTCTCGGAAGATATCATACGCAAGTAGTAGCGATATTTGTAATACGTTTTAGGAGCTTCACAATAATTCATAAACTACAATTTCCACTTGTGTGCCCGCAAATGTTCAGGCGACCATAAGTTTATTTTTGTCTGATTCGTTCTCCTGGTACAAAATCAGAAATGACGCTCTTTGAGATACACCCTCCGGCGCACATTCCCGACGTCCTAGAAGAGGCCAATTCCAAGCACGGACGAGAACATCCGTAATTGTCAATATCGTACCCGTCAAAGCTGTGTAGTACGAGAACTACTTTTTTCATGACTTTTAAAAAAGGTTGGCGCGTCAACTACCCAATATTGGGTCAATATCAATCCCCAAATCAATATTGGGTCAGTAAACCCAATTCAATTCAATGATGCTTTATTTTTCCGTGTCGAGGCTCAGGCCATGAGGCCTGTGCTTCCGCCTGACCACGCAAATTCCGCTACGCTCATTTCACCGTCTGGCAGTGAAAGGAGGTATTACTCGGGAGATGAAACAGGCATATTGAATTTTGCTCAGAGGCTTCAGGATGTTTTACATCCACTAGACTTGAGGATAGGGCAAGGAAGGGGAAGGTGACTGCGCACGGTCCGTGGCCCATTTGTTACGCTACTGCTCCGGCATTCGCCTGGAATTGTTCTGAGCAAACACGGAAAACCACCGATCAGAGCAGCCGTCCGCTAGAATTCTCCTCCAGACATTCAAAATGTTTGGAAAAAAATAATCAAAATCACACAAATGTGCACATTTAATCAAGTTCGGGTACGGAATGTCTCTTATCAAAATAATGCGAGAGAGCAATACAATCATTCCAATGGCGCATCCACGGGGCATCAGCCTCCACCGTCATATTCGCAAATATATTTTTACTAATTTTCTATAATAAAGAAAGTATTTAATATCTCAATTGAATATGCTATAACTATTAACATAAATTTAGCAAATAAAAATAATTTTTAAATTCAGCAAACAAAAAAATTCTTTATAAAGAAATCATCAAAATGTCTGGACACTATTATAGGGATACTGCTCCGGCCTGTGCCTGGTACTGATGAAAGAATCCACAGAAAACTATCAATCAGAGCTGATTGCCACAAAAGATCTCCTCCAGACAGCGGCTGAATACGTCCCACGTTGTATCGAAAATCCGCAACTGACGGGACTCGAACCCTAGGACCTCCCTGTCAGAGACGGAGGGGAAACAGCGGCAATGCTGGCTCCGACCTAAACTCAGCCTGTATATTTGCATTCTTAATATGACATGAACACCTCACGTTTCTGACGCATGCCGCACAGCGGCGTAGAGTGGCAGTTGCGATGATGGTAAAAGAGGTTGGCCACGCCAATAAAATACGACGCAGTGGAGAAATGGTGTCGGTTATAGGATGTGTCATTTGATAGTAGTGATGACAATGGTTATTTGGTGCGCTTGGTAATGTGGCAATGAGATTTGCGAGTATGGTAGAACTGTTTTAGAAACATTCGAAGGATATTATTGGTGGACGCGGCCATGAATTTGCAAACGACGGCGGGGCAGAGTGAATGCAAAGGAAGTAAATGTACATTAGAAGGAAGTGACGTGACAGCAGACGTTATGGTGGTACAGACGCTGAAGGCGTTACAGAAAAGAACGGTGGAGGCGGCGGGGGCGGTAATGGCGGCTGCTTTGCGCATGGTCGAGTCGCCCGCACGCCGCCAGTACCGTTAGGCGGCGGCGGCGGCAGCAGCGCCCAGGGTTGGGCGAGTCCGTGACGCTCGCGGCGGGAACCGCGCTGCCGCGACCGCCGCGCCGCCCGCCCGCTGCGTACGTACACAAAGGAAGTGCTGACGCTGTGCGCGCGCGGCCCCGCCCGGCCCCCCTTCCCCTCCGTACCTCCGCGCCGCTCGCCGTCGCGCTCCGACACTCGTGCCACCCGCCCTCGCCTCTAGGCACTCCCCTTCCTTCCCGACCCGCACAGCTCCCGCCCTTGCCAATTTTCGCAATCATTCACGATGCTATTTCTCGGGATCCTTTAATATTTTTTTAATTGGAGTAGCGGGAATTCAGATTTGCTATTGGGGGAAGAGAAGGGTCAAATCCATATTCCAGAGCAATTTGAATATGAAGTTCGCTTTTAGTTACAAATTGAGTACAATTTTTTAATAAATTTCTCCCAATATTAGGGGGCAACTGACCTCCCCCCCGAATCCCGCCACTGCCGATTCGAAAAACTATTTAGTTATTTCGAGGAACAAGAATAAGATAAATATTACATGTAAATTTAAACTTCGTATCTTATGTTTTGACAAGTACAATGCCAGAAATTGGTCACATTTTTATTAGGTTGTAAAGGAAACATCGCAACGTTTAGTAATACATCCTAAATCAGAAAGTATAATTTTACACTACAAATCAAGAGTTTCCTACTTCTGTCGCCCCAACCCTGCCCACCATCACGCCGGACCAATTCGCACCCTTCCGAAAACTGGAGTAGTCTCCGAGTTACAGCTTTCCTGAATGCGCGAAGTACCGAAGGAGCAATCTCTAAATAGCAAGCCACACTAGGTTCAGCATTCACAATGATCAGCATTGACAAAGAGTAGATGGCGCGAGCGAGGTACAGAGAATTCGGGAAAGATAATGATGGCTACCATGAAATAGAACATCTAACGAAACTGGTGGTCCTACAACAGCACATACTTTCTCGCACTATTTCTACCTTTTTTGACATTTTCGAAAATTCAGAGAGTTCAACAAAAGTGAGACGTGCTCCATTATTTAATGTCCTTAATCTGTGGAAAAAAGTATCTAATAAATTTGGAACAGCTTTTCGAATCTTTTAATAAATTGCATTAACTTCAGGCAGAAATTACGAGAAAACTATTCGTTTAAAAAATGTACGACCTTATTTAAATATCTAACTTCGAGCAACAGATTTTATTAAGGAAAGAAATTAACCTCAATATTGTAGTTGTAGGATGACGCCGACAAAAATTTTGAACTCCTGCAATTTTCGAAAAATCAGGCATTTCAACGAAAATGAGACCCTCGCCATTCTTTTAGACGTTTTTATGCTGTCTGAGAACAAAGTTTAATAAAAAAAACTGCAGAAATTGTTTACAAAATTTTCACAATGTTGCTGAGGCTTCATGTACGAGGCACCAAAAAATCAAAATATCCCATGCAAATTCGCAGGAATTTTAATCGAGACTGATTTTCTTTGATCGAGGAAATTTTTGGAGAAAATCGTGTGCGCCGCATTGACCACAGTCACACAGACGGACTGACTGACAGACGTTTTGCCGTTAATCGATTTTTCCGTATCAAAGACTCACAAACGTGAATTCTGACTACACAATATGTTAGTACTAAACGAACATGATTCATTCCCTTTTCGTTACCTGACCCTAACAATAAGGGTTTTTCTGTCGAAAAATCGCCGATTTCCGTCGCACGATACTTTACTACATAAGTACTAACGCGAGGAAGTGAGAGCATTTCACTGAATAAAAGGCGACTCATGGATCAGCGGTGAGACTTCTCAACCTCGAGCGCCTGGAACGTGGTTCGATTCTCATCAGATCCAAATGTAATTTGTGATGAAGAAAGTGAGAAAAGCTTCAAGGTGGCCTTTGCCTCCATTCCACCACGTTTCATTATCATTCATACGCCATCCTTCACGTCCCTTTCCTGCTACAAACATCCTTCATCAAAGGGCAAAAAGCTGAATAAACTAGTTAATACGCCTGGAGGGGGAGTGGTCGTTTGGGGGAAAAAATGAGAAAAAAAAGAAAAGAAAAGGAGAAAATAGAGGGAACAGAGACTTATAATTAAGGAAATACAAAGAAAAACAAGTAAAAAGATCGCAATGTGCGACCGACATTTCACATTATAGAATATTCAGTTGTGTTCAATTCAATTCAGCAGAATGCAAAACATATATTTCGATTATTCTACTTCAATACAATGTTGACATTGCATACAGTTGTCATTAGAAATGATTGTGATTTTTTTATCAACTGTGATGTAACAAAATTTCAAATAAACGACAAGAATTTTGTTGTCACATTCTGAAATGTTATGACATTTCCATTGTGTATTATTTTCAATGAGACGGAATCGTGTCTTTATGTCTGGATTTCGTATTTTATGTCTTAGTATTTGTTGGTATGTTCAATTTCTATGCTAATTGCAATTGCAGATGGCTTTGCGTCGCCTTGGGATTGTCTTAAAAATGTATGTGTTTTGTTATAACAAACTTATGTTTTGTATGTATTACGAAAATAACATGTTCTCATTATAAAAGTCATTCGTGTGTCTTATACAGCAATAGTTATTTTCTAACAGTATTACTCGTAACTTTATGTCTATAATTAAAGTATTACTCGTAACATTTGTGCTTCTAAGTTAGAAGTTCTAACCACTAACACTAGTAACAAACTACTACTTAAAATACTCGTATCTACCTCCACAGTCTATGAAACAGACGGAAACAATTTTTCTGTTATCCAATGAAGTACAAAACTCGAACTGATTCAGTAGGATTAAATCGTTGATACATTACAAGAACGAATCTCTGGACGTCTCTTCAATGGACCAGGCCATAGAAAACTGAAGCAACATGTTACTTCAAAGTAGGTGTACGCAACATAATTCTGCCGTCAATTTTATAGTGCAAATGCTCCTTGTTGCGCAATTATTTTGAAATTCTGAATTATTTCTGAATTCACAGAATTGTCAACTTCTGATTCCGAATTCAAACATTTGAAACATTCTCGCTAATGTTTCAAATTCATTATTTTCTCTCTTGAATTATTTACTTCTAACTTTTCCGTGATATCACATATTTTATTGTGAGGGAACTGTTACTGTCTCTCGGCGGCGTAAAGTTGTTGTCTTTCTCGGGAAACTTTGTTGGCCATTCGGTGCATTGTCAACTCCACATCGGTTTCGCGTATCCAATTTGAGATAGTATTTTGCCGGTGACATGCGATGCAGAAAGCACTCGCAAACAATTTGATTCCACATGAATGTGTCGCTACGTGCTTCACGGCCCACCTGCGCGAAAATTGAGTGGCAATTGTGTCACGAATATTGGATGCTGCGAACCTAGAATTAAGCACATTTGATAACTCGTTGCTTCAGTTTTCGATGGCCCAAACCGTTGAATACTGTAGAGATTCGTTCATGTAATGTATCAACGATTTAATCCTGTTAATCAGTTCGAGTTGTTTTGTACTTCATTGGAAAAGAGAAAAATTGTTTCCGTCGGTGTCATGGACTCTAACTGCGGAAGTGATACAAGTTTTGTAAGAAGTAGTTTGTTACTAGCGTTTCCGGTCCTTTTCCATCAGAAGCCAAATTATTGTAGATATTATGGAACATTTCAATGTAGAGCACTTTTAATGGCACTCCATTTGATGAAAAGTGGAGCAGAAAATAAACTTCGGAAAGAAATCACTTCCCCTGATAATCAGAAAGCGCGAACATTCTCTTTTATATTCTAAATAACCGAATATATGCCTAGTCATTTAAGGCAAAGCTGAGGATCGAGAATTTTTTATTTTCTTTGATTCTCTTTCTAGCAACGACGTGTACAATACAAATGAGGAGGAGAGGAGTAGGACAAAATCTTTATCTTGTGTATTCAACATTATTGCTGTGTATATATAATGCAATATGACCAAAAAAACAACCCACGATCTCCCCTAATTTTGAGATGCTATCCAGAAGGTTTGCACAGTAGCAAGAAATACATTTTAGCCAACAATTTTTTTTATTAGCACAAGTTTCGAACATCATAAAAACCAACACACCCAACAAATTCAAAAGTGCGCGTTTTGTTAAACCTGCCAAATCCATCGATTTCCATTTCCGTGCCAGGCACGCGAGTGTTTTATCGCCATCTGTGGCTGCCATTTCTCCCGAAGAAAGTGACGGCGTTGAAATGGCGGATTCTGAGAAGCGCAGCGCCAGCGCGGCCGCGGAGACGAGGTGCGCAATCAGCCCTGTTATCGCGGGCACGTGCAGCCCCGCGCCCCGCCACACAGTGAAACGGACACCGCGGAAATACTGCAAGTACGTTTGCTACGCAGCTAGTTATGCTTTTCTTTTATCTTTTTTTTAACTTTCCCCCCGCCAGTAGCCCTAGCGAGGCGGTAGTTTATTAACTGTTGGGGTGTACATGCGCCGCAGCTCTGCGGCTTATGCGGCAAAGAATGGGGCATCTTAATAACTAACTTATTAACTAACTTAATACTAACTTAACCTATGGATGAAGCCAGCACTTTGGCCGGCAACCTAAGGTTTACTTCATGCTATTAGTTCGTTCTTCTCGCCTTGATTCTGCTGACATCTTGCATTTGTTTTTTATCATTCACACACACATTCATACTAAGATTTATTCACAGTTCACACACGCACGCACTTCCACACGACACTATGTACACTATATACACTACACTTCTTTTATCTGCAATATAAGGGTATATTATTAATAAGATGTGGAACGATGTGGTAAAAGTAAATGACGTTAATTCATTCACTAAATTTGGCAAAGCAAATTCGCAACGACATGCATGTCTGAAAAAGACTTCAAAGGATCAATCTTGGGTTAACACCCGTCACATATTATTTCAAAAGATAAATCGCCATTAGCACGACTTTTCAAAGACAAATTCAACCAACACTTATTCCAGTGTGTATTTCTTGAAGCTCTTTGGGATAACATAATTTAACAGAAATCGTTGTCCCTCCCATAAATCAGTAGTAACCTTTATTTGCTTTTGAAACATTCGCAAATAATGCAATACCTGTCTTCTAAATGATAAAAAAATGAAAATAATTAGTAACCCCCAAGGAATGCCTAAACGTTAATCTGACAGGTGTCAGATTTTTTTAAATTCTTAAGCTCGTAGGGATCGCAACTAAACAGAACATATGAATTTTATAACTTTCATCTCGCAATACAAAACGTTATTTTCATCACCTGCATTAATGATTTCCCATAAAATGTTAGGTAGTATTAGAAATATTAAGAAAAAACAAAATTGTATTCATGTACTATTCTTATTAGTACATGTCTGAATTACACAGTAGCCCAAGAGGTCCTGCATTTAACCTCTTCAAGCTAAGAGATTTTGCTACATAAAAAAAGGCGAATAATATTACTATCTGGAGATTTGTGTCTACAGTTTTTCCATTGAATATTAGGAATGACGGAGCAGAACCATAACATTGGCAAATGTCATGTCGAACTACGCCTCTGTGAAGGCCGGCGCGAGACTAAAGTTATTCCTTCTTGAGTGATACGCGAAGCGCCGATGGTGTCATCAATCAGAAATACGTAGATTCTTTCCTCCAAAACCCGATATCTAAGTACGACGCGCAAGTAGTAGTTACAAAAATATAAGCGGTATTAATTAAAGACGTTTTCGTTACATGTTGTTTTACCAAACGAGCTTCCCCATGAAACGATTTAAAGAATTTTCATGTAAAAAAATAGAGGACTGCGAATTCTTCCTTTCTCATCTTCTATCATTTTATATACACACCCTAACTTATGCATGATCACTGATCACAAACGCACACGTTGGGAATCTTTGCCAAGCTTTTGCGACGTTGCTGCTCGAAACAGGTATAATGTGCGAATACATCGGTATCACAACAGGAATAAAGGTATTTACCGACAGCCAATACTCCTTATCAAGGGACAATATATTTCCGTGTTGGCAGAGTTGTAACACGAGACACATTACGAAAACCAATTCACTATTTAAAACTTCCCGCAGTTATCCTTTAGTCCATGCTTTCGGGGCATCCGCACCACTGTGCTGCGTCGCCGCCGCCGCCGCGCGCACCGCCCACCCGCGAAATGAGCGCGGGCGGTCGCGAATCGGTTTGCGTTCGCGCGCGCGGCGCCTTGCGTCAACAGCTGCCCCGCGGCGCGCGCTGATAAAGGGCGCCGGATGCGGCGGGGCGCGGCGGCCAGGCGAACACCCCGGGACGGCCCGCGCAGGTGGCGAAATGGACGAGTGCACCGGCGGATCATGGAAACGGCAATCAACAATTGGAAATGTGTCATCGTGAGGGAAGGTATTTCACACAGGCCTTCAGAAAGTATTATAATTCTGCTACCCCAAAAAAACGTATCTCTTGTTGGTTAGTGGTTGATAGTTTTCATACGGTCGATTATGACCACCGTTTTCTAATACGACAAAGGTTCAGTTGGCTTAGAGTAGAAGAGGAAGAGAATTGGCATGATAACAAGAAATGGAGTTTAATGACCGATAATATAGCGTAACCTAACTGCGCGGGCAAATTTAAAAATGATAATTCTTGAAATATGAAACATGTAAAATAAGAGTATTAAAACAATTGATACGACCTAAAATAGCAGCCAAACAACGAAATGATGAATTTATCAAGAAAATCATGTTTTGATATAACGGGGGGAAAGTGATCTGATGTGAGTGAGAAGTGAAAAACAAGAGTGAGCTGTGAAACACGATGAAAAACGAGCAAGGAGGAGAAAAATTAATATCCACAACAATTTTGAGCCACAGGAATGTACTACGAACTTCTAACTTAAGTGTGTGTGTGTGGGGGGGATGTAGGACTATTTAAGTCAAGTCAGAACGATCTCGAAAGGAACGAAGGAGCTAACTCCCGCCAATACGGAGGCAATCATTCCTAATAGTTTCAATGAAGTCAGATTAAACCAAGGGCATCCCAAAGGAATGGAGACGGAAGAATTAAAACTTGCTTATTTTATTAAAAAAAATTATAAAAAATTTCATGAAAAATCAGAAAAGAAAAATATAACAGTAATTTACATTTACTGTTATTAAATAACTGTAATTCATTATTGATATGCGTTAAAAGTAGTCCCTAGAGAAAAGACATCTAAGGACGACTGGTGAAGGTTGTTTACTGCCACTATTACAAAGAAAGAGCCAGAGAAGAAAATGGTGTAAGGAGTAAGTCCCAAGAATGCATCTTGTATCAGGGAAAATCCACCTCAAGCAGCAATGCGGAAGAGCGATAGAGCCGAACGGCGCTCGATAACGTCACGAAAGATGCGGATATGCCAAGGAGCAGGGGGGAGGGTGATGGAGATAATGCTAAAAAAGATTATAATTAACATTTAAGAAAATAGTGTAACTATTTTATTAAATGTTAATTATTTATAGATCAATAAAAGCACAGAAATGTAAATATATTTTAAAGAAATGAACAAAAGTATGTTTCAATTTTTTTTCCTCTTCAGTAATGTAGAAAAATTTCTTTTAAATTATTACCCCCCCCGGGTCACAGGGATCACCGGTTTCCTGGAATTGGCAAAGTGGCAACCCTAATTAGGCCCTAATTTCATTCGAGATGCTATGCAGCCCAACATTTCGGGGTTCTGTTGCAGAATAACGTGAAGTAACACAAATCAGTCTGCTGCAAAAGAAATCTAAGAAATAATGTAGACGCTGCGGTAATACGATCATTTTGCATTTCCTTTATTTTAAACCTTACACATCCTCATGTGAAGACAATTAGCATCAAAACGTCACCACAACGTTTATATATTCCACTTTTCGCATTCCCCATTCAGCTATACTTGCATACTTGTTCGAAATAAATCTCCGTAATCGAAAAATGGGATACGAACTGAAGGATTGGCTTCCCTCCCTACGGCAAACGAGGTAATCAGTTCCGTTCCTACGATCGCTTCTGAACGCAGAACGCTCGGATGTTTTCAATTTCCCAGAAGCCTCTCCAGAAGCCGTATTCCTCGAAGAAACGAACCGTCAAAGCCGCCTTCTCGCTACGACCCGCAAAGCGGCGAAGGGCACTATTCAACTCTTCCACAAAGCGACTCCTCCGCACCACTATTCCTATTTCCGGCGCAGAATGTCGCGGCGACGCCTATGAAAGAAGTGAGCAAGGCGGTGCCCAGCGAACAGGGCGACGAACCAGGAACAGACCCACTAACTGACTAACACACAGTGAAAATACGTATTGAAGATAAAATTACGAAAGCAGTGATGCAATTGAAGTGTAATAAGTACTAAGTGATGGAGGGATACTATTCTTTAGATAGTTTCTCCTGGTCCGTTTCTTTGATTAAAAATATTAAATAATCACTGACAATGAGACGGGTTTAAAAATGAGCTAATATCATTCAAGCTCGTATCGCATTCAATAATGAATAATAGAAGACATTTTTATTCTTTTAAAATGACCATTACTATGATAGCTAAAAAATTAGTTCACGGATAAAATTCACTTCGAAATTCATATTTCAAATCTCGCAAATGATATTTCTTAATTAAAAATTATTTTTAAAAGATTTGGCTGCAAATTACAGAAGCAAGATTTTAATAAAATAATGTATTTTATGTATCACCAATTTGTTTGTGTGTAAATGAACTACAGGCAGAAAATTACTGATGACGTATGTTGTGCATGTACGTAAATAATATTCCGTAATGTTCCGAACGATCTCCGAACGTCTTACATTTCGTACCTAACGAAGGAACACAAAAATGCCTTAAAACTACACAAACGAGAAACTTTCAAACGCCATTATTATGTTTTAGGGTAAGTCGGAATTCACATCGGGGCCCAAACTACTTGGAAGAAAGAGGACGAGCTCCGTGCACGATTTACACCACCCCACCCCCGCACAAATCGCGTCTGCGCCTCGGCCGACCACGGCCCTTGGCTCTACTCGGGCGCTGGCAGGGGAGGACGCCCCGCAGAAGCCTAATGAATGCAGAGCATTACGTAAAAGTTACTGTCAAACCAAGATTGATCGCCCCATTACCTTTATAAGCACAGGGCGCGCGCAGAAGGCGAGGAAGGTCCGCAATATTACGGAGTGTGGCGCTGCAGCAAACAGAGGACGAGACGCCGAAACTAAGAAAAGGTCTTCACAAAAAAAATATATTCCTTTCTATTCAGGAAATCGTGCTATTATTATTGCAATAACGTAATCACAGAAGAAATAGGTGTGTCCATCGAAATATAAGAATGGAAAATATATTAACATTTCACTTTTATTTTTATTGGTTGAATATTTAAAATACAATGCAAAATACCCAGATCGTTTGTATTTGTTTGAACTGTTAGTTACAGGAGTGGATTCGCTTTACATACGATTGATTCCCTTGAACAGTTTACTCATTTCTTATTTTTGTAACAACTCGTCAAATTTGTATCGAAATGTAACAATTATTACTACGCATCAAATATCACAAAATCTTGATTTAAAAAAAAAAAAAAAACAAAAGTTGGCAGTAAGATTTTATGAGGAAAGTTCAGCACTATCCAAATTATTCGTAACTACGAGCTATCGATTTCTATCTTTGAAAGTGCTGTACTTAAATTGTATGTCCATGTCAATAAACTGAAGATTTCACAGTATCATATCTTTTATCTCGGAGAATTACGTTACAGTTTACTTTCAACCATCTAACAGAGAGCTCTCCAACCTACGGCCCACCGCCCGGATCCGGGCGAAGTACTAATTTAGACTGGCCCCACAAACAAAATTTTAGATTTTCTACATTATACACTTGAAATACATTCCTAATCAATAATTAACAATATTTAAGATTCAAGACATTGCTAGGATTTATTCTTGTTTGAAAAAATAATGCTGCCTTGTGTATTCGTACCTTCTAAATAATACTACAAGAGAAGACTGTTTCAAATGCTGAAGAAACGTGCAACTATAGACTACTCTGGAAAGTCTTAAATGTACTGCAACTGACGGGGGAGGCAGTATGTGTAGGCCGATATACACGGTACAGTTTTTGTGCTGATTCTTCATGCAGCACAGACTTTACGCTTTCTGCATGAAAAAATTATGAACATGTTCATAATTTTTATGTTGAAAGCACACAGTTTGACTCCAGCGCCTCTAGCGGCAGAATCGTTCACTAACGGTAATCGGCCGTGTTGATTTTGTGGTTAGGTGTCTCAAGGTGCGATTGTATAAAGTGATACATTGTGATAAACTACATCTTTCCTTATCCCTGCCTTCCTATTTAAACTCTATGCTCCTCATGGTTAATTAATACTAAATCAAGATCATAGCCAGAACGCACGCACAGAAATATCACCATTGAAAGTACTCGGACTGCGCAATTCAATTGTTTCCCGGTAGCCCTCCTGTTCATTGTGTTCATGTGTTCATTTCACAGTTGAAAACATTTACGTTTCTGTTGCTAATAAAAAGGTAAAATCTGGAAATTACTAATAGTGATTTTTAGTTGACAATTTTTAGACGATCCTCGTCCTCTTTCTAATAAAAGAATTTGACTCCCAGTAAAAAAGAGGTTGGAGGCCATTCATTTAGCAAATTTATCTCTCAAGAAATGAGAGGAATATTCTTACAGAAATTGTACCAATTTATTATGACTCTATGAATGCTGTACGGTGATTATATCAGCACTAGGGAGTTTTAGTATATACGTAACGTACCTCGATTTTCATGCACAAGCCATTCATGTTATATTACAAAACAATCGTGTAAGTCGCCAAAATTACTTCATATTTGACAGTAAAAACAAACATTATTTCACACTGCATGCATTTATCGCGAATTCGACCAGAAGAAAAGCTCTCAAGTTAAATAGGAAAACTTTTAAGAAGTGCACCTCCAATTACTACTCTATCACACATTAAATATTACTCACACATTTCAATAACTGCACAATGATTTCAGTATTATAAGACTATGTTCTATTAGCACAATTTTAATTCGCATTTTTAATTGCCACACCTCCAATTTCCCCTTCGAATTGGATTATGAAAATCAAATTTCAGATTATGGAAATCAAAATCAAGTGAAATGAAACAAAACCAGAAGCTTGAAACAGCACGCTTTCCATTCGGTACCGTAATTCCGATACATCAGACGCCAGTCCACCGACAGGCCGAACCGGCGCGGCGCGGCGCGGAGCCGTTGGCATCGGATTACATAAGGCACATCACAAGGCGAATCAAGCAGGCATTGAATGCAGCGGGGCGCGGCGGGGCGGCCGCGTAAGCCAGGCGCGAGGGCGCTTTGCTGCGTAGGCGCCGACGCGCGCGCGCGGAGCGGGCAGCGCGAGCGGCCGCCTTCGCCAAAGCCTCGTCCGCCCGCGCCCCCACCCGCCTGCGGAACACGAACGCGCAATAACGCCACTGAGACGCCCAGGTCAGGAAACTCCCACGTTTCATGCGGGATACAATGCCGCAAAGGCGCGCTTCAAACTGTTTATTTCAATTATATCGACGTTGGTCCATCATGTAAAAGATAGAAAAAGTTATTGTAATAACAGTTTCATACAATATTAAATAAAATACATATTCTTCACATTTCGGAAATAACTGGTTTCCCTCATCAGGTGACAAAACAAATTTTAACCTGATGATGGAAACCAGTTATGTCCGAAACGTTGCGAAGAATATGTATTTCATTTAATATTGTTTAAAACTCTTATTTCAAGAATTTTTTTCTGTCTTTTAAATGATGGCCCAACATACTGATATAATTGAAAATATAGACAGAAACTAAAAATATGAATTTCAATTATTTCACCTTGCTGGTTTTTTCGACGGATTATTTGACGAGCATGTGGAGGGGGAAATAATAATAACTCATTATTTCCACCTCTTCCTCAATATTATACAGTAAAAATAATGAGAAATAAGAAAAGCCGAGTACCTCCCAAAACTTCCAATTTCTTACCGAGGAACGCCCACATGCAAACATTCAAAAGTTCACAATCACAATCGCTCGCGAATAAAAACGCGCTCTTCGTTTTTCTCAGAAACAATGAGTTGTGGGTCAAGACATTCCTCTCGCACATCCTTATAACCTCAGAAATAGAATACGTACATATCTTCCACGGCATAAAATCACAACAATAAAACAGAACAATGTACAGAATCTTACATACAGCATGCATAAAACCTAGCTAATCAATAACATCGCATCGATAAGTCAAATCACTTGATACAATCATACCTTCTTTACACCTGTCTGTGAACGAATACATCATTGTAAGCTGCTCAGCCTATCTATTGAGTAAGAATGTAGGTTCAACAGTTCCTGAACTCTTGAGTAGTAGGCATTACATTTGCCACGCAGGAACAATCCAAATAGAATTTACCGTCCTCCATTCCTTTCACCACTTTATTTTTTCTGCTTTCGTATTTTGTTCCGTTAACCAGAGAAGGCGAGAAGAAACGATTTAAAAGGCAAGTATCAATACTCACCTATCAAATCAGCGTTGAGTATAATATGCAAACTCATCGCTTCCTACTCTCCCATTTCATCAGAATAACGTATCGCTTCACTGAATATATTCTAAGACACGCCTTCTCTAATTTACCTCGTGCAAATTAAATTTTCGCATGTCAACACCAGGCATGTTGTATGCATTCACAAATTTACTTGCACAAGCTCTGCGATCATGCGACGCGTTCTTAATTTGTACCGCAAATGCAGGTGGAACTGCATTCCAATTCTAATCAGCACGTGCCGTCCAGTCACCAAGTTAGCAGCCACTTGGCAGCACGTGAAGAGGAAGGTAGGGCTTGTTTAATATCACTTGAATCGCGTTGTCATAACCTGTTGGTGGAGAGCGATTCACAAATCTTCAAAATGCCTCAAACTTCTACTAGCAAGTTACCTCTGGAATTCACGCGATCCTTTGACCTGTGACCTTCTCTGCAAACCCGGCCTTTCACTTCAGAAGCGCTAATATGACTATTGGATCGTTGACGTTGAGATAAATGTTTCGAGCCGCTGCATATCGACGAAGTCCCCCACCTTCAAATGAAATACGCAATCTCAATGGCAATGCTTCATTGGAGAAAGTCAACAACAATCTCTGGAATGAAGCCAGCAGTTCTAAGCGAAACATCGATTCCGTTCAACCAACGCAAACTGAGTGTCCGTCACAGGCACTCGACGCTTCTCGTCGATTGGCGGTGAAGACCGAGCGAGTTGTGAAGTGTGAGTGAAAGAGAGAGTGAGTGGAGAGAGGGAAGGAGAGAGAAGAGGCGAGAGTCGACTCGAGACAGGGACAAACCAGCAACAGCTGCTTCTCGTTTCACCCACCCACTCGAAAGAGGTGGCTTTACCTTCGTGACCTGCCCGCTCGCCGCCCGCCTGCCAAGTTTCTCGCAACAGCCGCTTTATCTCCGGGTTAAGTGCAGCGCTAGGTACTGCGCCTCTGTGAGTACAAGTTCCGTAATTTCCGGGAGTAATCGAAAAGTTTTGGCAGTTCATTTGAAAGCAGCCTCAGAGGAATTTAATGGGCGTTTATTGTCGTCGGTGGTCGACTTCCAGGGAAAGGGGTCTCCTGTGGCTTCGTATGGCTGCCCCCATCGACGCAGCTGACGAGATAACGTCTTCCACGCAATTTCAACGCGTGTCAACTATTCTCCTTATCACAACTTGGCAACACACAAGCTCAAGTTCACGGAGAGCATCCCCCGAACACCTAAAAATAATGAAACTAGAGAGGAGGTGGGAGGACAAAGTAGAAGAGGTTTCAGAAGCTGCAAAGAAGAACAAACGAATGATAAAATAAAAAAATATGTTAAACTCAGAGGCAATAAGATACTGAATAATCAACTGAATCTGTAAATTCGAAATTAAATTCCAAGCAGACACTACTGTTTTTATGGCGAAAGTACATGCATATTCAAAGTCGCCTGTATTTTAGTAGTACCCCTATTGTGCGCGCGCACACACACAATATTTGCAATTAAAAAAATTGAAAAACAAGATTTTCTCAAAAACGGCTCCAAATTTGTTCCTTAAACTTTGGTAGGGATAGTGCTAAATGTGCACTATGAGATGACAATATCGCCAATTTGCTCTATTCTTTTGTTGTTGTTTTTTTAAATTACACAAAGGTAATTTTTTGACACGCCTTTCACGTCGTTAATATGTACATTAGCGGCGATTTGTTCACATTATATTTATGAGTACATTTGCTTCAAATAATGTCAAGTTTCTCGAAAATTGAATAATTTTCTGTGAAAACTAGTTCAAAATTCCGCATTTTCAGAAATGCTCAAACGTTATTTTCTCAAAGATGGCTCCAACTTTTTCTTCAAACTTTTCGAATGGATAATTAATGCTAATTACACTCTTTAATATGATTTCCTCATATTCAGTTTGTTTGTTTGTTTGTTTTTGCAAAAATTACACAAATGTAATTTTTTTGAAAGATCCGGCTCCACATTTGTCAACGAAGATTGCCATTAAGGTCGAGGTTTTAGTGTTCTTTAATATTCTAAAATTAATATTTCATTCTACTACTAGGAAAGAGAACAATTAAGAAAATGTCAAAAAAAATGTAGTGTGGGCGATGATACATGGTAGCTGGCAAAAGTATGTGCCATGTATGAATAGCTAGCCGAGACCCAAGGAAATAGAAAACCAATTCGGGAAAGTCTGTGCCATTCTGTAGCACCACTAGTTTTTTGTTTGTTGGCGGCGACCGACGTCGGAAGTGAACATTTCAATATATTCAACATTACAATATGACAAGGCCATGAATGTTTCTAATAGTAGATAAATATATTAAATTTCAAAAGTATGGCCATTAAGAAGGAATGCGCGCACGTGCGAATGAATTTTCTTTATATACGTGTGAATGTGTTGTAGTATTGTGTTCTCAAAGAAGGGATATGAATATTTTAGTAGTGGCGGGATTTTCCTTTAATGTCTCATGTGATAGCAATAAATGCAGAAATAAACAGAATTGCACCGGCGATTGCGGCGGCAATGATACATTGGGGGGCCTTGACTTATTGCAGTACGACACGACAAAGTCAATTTCCCGAAAAAATAGAGATTTCTAAGACAGCTTTGCGAGTTGTGAGTAGATTGGTATAGTGATTTTAACACTGACTCCTGTGTAACTTACAGACTGTAAATAGAAAGGACTACGGTCGTTCATCGTGAGTAGTGTCCGGCTCGTCTTGCGACGCCGTGAGCCACGAAAGCGGCCTGAGTTATCCTTTGGATATTATATTTCAATGTTCCAAGAAATTCATTCTTCATAGTCCGCTATGCTCTCTTCAAGCAGTGGGCTCATGGATGGAATGAAGGACAACAAAAACGTACCAACAAAATCTTACGCCACTATAACCCAAAGAACATTGTTCCCGACTAAGGATCAAGCTATTATAATGGATGCTATCGAAGGTATTTCCCTCAACGATTATATTTTAGCTATAGGTAATCTAGTTGAACCAGCAAATGTCAGATTTGCATCAAAAATTTCTATGAACAGAGTATGCATATATCTTGCGTCCAAACAATTAGTAGACAACATAATAGAAAACAAACAATTCATCAAAATTGGAAACAAAACAGTGGAAATCAGACCCCTCCTAACTAAATTTAAAAGATTAATCTTATCCAATGTATGTCCTGTTATTCCACACGAAATACTAGAAGAAAAGATTAGAAGTTTCAATGTGAGGTTAGGTTCAAGCTTGTCATTCCTTCGTGCCGGAATCAGCGCCCCAGGTTTTTCACACATATTAAGCTTCAGAAGGCAAATCTACGTACATCCTGAGGACATAAATAATATTCCACCCTCAGTCAACATTACTTATGATAATACAACTTATTGGATTTACCTAACAACAGAAAAAATCTCTTGTTTTATATGTAAACAACAAGGACATCTTGCAAAGAATTGTGATGAAAATCCCAATAAATCAGTGGATAAAGATTCAGAATACGAACAAAACCCTCATAATGAAACAAACACACCAGAAGTGATCAGGCACATAGATAGGGAATTTCCTATTCTGAAAACTCAAGAGACTACTTCAGTCACAATTATGGGAAAAAATAAACTACCAAAAGATAATATTAGAAACCCTGAAAGTCAAACACAAACACTTGAGAAAATTACACATAAACGCCCACTTTCTTGCTCAATACAAAGCAATACAGTATCACCCACTCCTATTGAACCGAATCAAGACCTGACCAAACAAATACTTAATTCCAACCTTCAAGAAAAATTACCACCACAATCTCCACAAGTGAATACAAATGAATCTTCAGTTGTAATTGATGAAGCATACTTCAATACAAGTTCTAATTCTCCAGAAAAAGATACGAATGTAAATGCCTGTCCATTAATTAATCAGACATTAACCGCATCTTCTCCATGTGTTCCTCAACCACACTTTCAACTCCACTTAATTCAACTGATATTAGAATGGAACTAAATCTTCCTAATGCCTCCACCAGATCAAAACGCCCATTATCTTCCGTACGTCGACCATAAACTCACCAAATAACTTTTCTGGGAGCGATTTTGGTCTTTCAGATAATTCAGAATCCTCTGATATTGATGATCCAAAACTTAAGGACACAGAAAAGTTTAAAAAAAATCAATCTGCCAAGATTCATAAAAAAGTAAAAAAGAATTTTGACACAATTGATTCACAGATATGGTCTTCTACAAAAACAGTCCTCGAAGCTCAAGACAAAAATTACCCTTTATCTATCTCTCAATTATTAAATTTCTTCGACAGAACTAAAGGGAATAATTGTACAGCCCAAATAGCTAAAGAATTTACCAAAGATTTTCCAGCCATGACAAATATGCTTAGAGATATTTATTCAACATTACCAAATCGAGGATATAAAAATCGTTGTTCCCGTATTATTAAAAAATTAGAAGAAAATTTGAAAGACAATCCTTCAGTTCCCAATTAATGTTACCAATTTTCTCCACATTTCTTTCGTTAAAATTTATTATTATATGGATATCCTTCAATGGAATTGTAATGGTTTTTATAGAAGAAAGCCTTACCTTAAACTTCTTATTAATGAATATAATCCTAATGTTATATGTTTACAAGAGACAACTTCAAAAATGACCACTGTGGACAACTTAAAGGTTACAAATCAACATTTACTAACAGAAACAACTCCCTTGTAGCAAGCGGAGGAGTGGCAATTTTTATTAAATCAGAAAAATTCTTACATCAAATTCCTATAAACTCTCCTTTAGAAGTTACGGCGGCTCAAGTAAAACTCAACTGCAATATTACCATTTGTAATATTTATCTTCCCCACAGCCAAGAAATTAAAATAGAAGAATTAAACAATATCTGCAATCAACTCCCGAAACCATTCTTATTGGTCGGAGATTTCAACAGTCATAATTTCTTATGGGGTTCTCATAAAATAGATGTGCGTGGAAAATTAATTGAAGAATGGATAACAAAATCACAATGAATTAATTCTTTTAAATACTGGTAAATTCACTCATTTCAATGTAAATAATGGTTCAGAAAGTGCCATAGATCTTAGTTTAGTTTCAAAAAATATTGCTTTTAATATTTCATGGACCTCTAGTGATAATTTATATGACAGTGACCATTATCCAATTTTTATCAATTTAACTTCAAATTTACTTAAAGAAGTTAAAAAGAATTCACCCTAAATGGCTAATAAATCAAGCAAATTGGCCTTTATTCACCCAAGAATTAAAACAAAATATTCCTAATCTTCCTGTCCCAGAATTATCTCCTTCTTATACTATTCATAACATCGTCCAAGATTTTATTAATTTATTATTATCCTCAGCGAAGTCCTCAATCCCTAAAAGTTGTGGAATCATCCGCAAACACCAAGTTCCGTGGTGGAATGAGGAATGCAATTCAGCAATCAAAAATAAAAGAAAAGCTTTCAGGAAGTTTAAAAAACATCAAACTCTAGAATTTAAAGTTGAATATAAAAAGGCAAGAGCAAAAGCTAGATTGGTTCTTAAATCTACTATGATTAAATCATTCCAAGATTTCACCTCATCCATCAGAAAACAATCACCCATTTCCCTTATATGGAAAAAAATTAAATCTTTAACTGGTAACACATCTTCTCTTCTTCCACCATTCTTAACAGATGACCAAGGAATTAAACAACATGGATATCAAAATATTAGTAATTTATTAGCTAGAACTTTTGCTAACAATTCTAGCTTCAAAAATTATGACGTCAATTCTCTTCCTTTTTCTAACCAAAATATTCGGATATTCAAGATTCATTATGCCAAGTATTTTTCAATAATGATGACGATTTTAATAAACCATTTCTTATAGAAGAACTCCTTCCAGTTTTACAAAATATTACCAACTCTTCTCCTGGTCCTGATGATATTCCGTATTCCTTTTTGAAAAATTTACCTGAAATTGGAATCCAACACTTACTTCATATTTTCAATACAATTTGGATATCTCAATCTTTCCCTCATCAATGGACTGAATCTATTGTTCTTCCTATTCCTAAACAAAATAAAGATCATACGAATCCTTCAAATTATAGACCAATTTCTTTAACGTGTACTATGTGTAAATTAATGGAAAAATTAGTTAGTAACAGACTTAAATGGTATTTAGAAACAAATAATCTTCTCTCTCCACTCCAAAGCGGTTTTCGTCCCTTTCGTTCAACTCAAGATCATCTGGTGAACATAGACACGGAAATTTGTAATGCCTTTCTCAAAATCATCATGTGATATTGGTTTCATTAGATATAGAAAAAGCCTACGAAATGATATCTAAGTCTCGTCTCCTTATTATTTTACAAAAAATGAAAATTACTGGAAATATGCTAGCTTTTATAAACAACTTTTTAATTAAAAGATATATCAAAGTACGATGTAATGATTGTACTTCTTCCAAATTGGAATTAGAAAATGGTTACCTCAAGGATCGGTTATTAGTGTTATCCTTTTTTTAATAGCAATTAACGAAGTGTCGACTGTAATAAAACCACCAATTAAATTGTTTTTATTTGCGGACGATATTACCCTTCTTTGTACCGGTAAGAATCTAAAATTAACAATTCAATTAATGCAACGAGCTCTCAATCAACTCACCTCTTGGGCAAAAGATTCAGGATTTATTATCTCAAAAAATAAATCCGAATTTATTATTTTTTCAAGAAATCAGAAATTCTTCAATCAACGGTCCATCTAATGATTGTTAATCAGCAATTAAAGAGAACCAATATCTGCAAAATTCTTGGAATTTATTTTGATGAAAAGCATTCATGGAAATATCACATTAATACTTTGAAAGCTAACTGTTATGCTCGACTAAATATATTAAAAACATTATCATCATTAAAATGGGGAGCAGATACATATATTTTAATCAACATTTATAAATCAATTATTCAGCCAAAAATTGATTATGGTTCAATAGTTTATAGTTCAGCAAAACCTACTCTTTTACAGAAATTAGATCCAATCATTAATTCGGCATGTCGTCTCAGTTTAGGAGCATTTAGATCCAGTCCAGTTACTAGTCTTCTTGCTGAAGCTGGTTTACTTCCTCTAGAGTTAAGGAGGAAATTAAATTGTTTAAAATTTTCATATTCAACATTTATTTCTCCTTCTAATCCTACTAACAAATATATTTTTGAACCCTTTAATCAGCAAGGTTACAATAAATTTCCTTCTCTTCCAAAATCACTTTGTATAAGAATTTCCAAATATATTTCTGAATTCTCTATTGACCCTCCATTACTTTATCAGAAAAGATTAAATCCCATTCCTCCTTGGTCCTCGTTCACTCCTTCAATTAATCTAGATTTTACAAATATTCCACACTCAGATTTACCCTCATCTGCTATTTTTTCGTATTTTTCTTCAATTCAAGACAAATTCATTAATAACCAATTTTTTTTCACAGACGGTTCAAAACAAGAAGGTGGCGCTGGAAGTTCTATAATTTCATATCACCCTCAAATTAATTATATTACTCGTTTACCAGACTTCTTTTCTATTTTTTCCTGCGAAGCCTGGGCAATTATTAAAGCTTTAGATCTCTATTTACAAAAACAGAACATCGTCAGATTTGATTATTTTCTCAGATTCACTTTCAGTAATTTACGCTATTCAAAATAAACTGTCCAAAAACCCTTTCATTCAAGAAATTCAAGAACGTCTTCTATCCTTGGCCCAAAATCATTGTAACATCACACTTGCATGGATCCCTTCTCATCGAGGAATAAAGGGAAATGAAGATGCTGACTCCTCAGCAAAGAATGCTTCTCAACTCCCTTTACCCAATAACTCCATCTTTGGTTCTCTTCAAGACTTTAAAAATCTTCTTCAATCATCAGCATTAAAAATATGGGATTCGAAATGGAAATCAACACATTCAAAATTACATCAAGTTAGAAATTCAGTACTAGATCCTCCTCTTCTTCTTTTGAACTTTAAAAGAAAACATCAGGTCATTTTATCAAGGCTCCGAATTGGCCACTTCAATTTGAGTCACGGTTATTTATTTCAAAAGACGAATCCAGTTCCCTGTCCAAATTGTGGTCAAGCTATTTCTACATCCCACTTATTAGTGGAATGTCCCTTTTACTACTAACCTCAGAAAAAAATTTAAAATTGATCCGGTTATCCATTCTCTATTGAATTCCACTCCAGAGTGTAAAAAGGTTATTAAATTCCTATGCGAATCAAAATTAGATAAATATATTTAATAGTTCCTTTATTGCAACAAAAAAACACATATCTGTAATATCGAATGAAATCAGAGTTTTATATTGTTCGCTAAATATCTGTTGTATAATGTTTACTAAATTTCTCATTGTAATGTTTGTTTATGAAACTGTATTATTTTATTATGTAAAACTGTAAAGTAGTGATCGCTTATGACCAAGATGTTTCACAGCGATCTGAAATAAATTAAATAAATAAATAAAAATGATACATTCTTGACAATTTTGGTGTTTCATTTCCGTTTTGAGCAAGAGAGGAGAAAACTACGTATTCAATTGCCAAACCGATGATTAGCATCTCGTTTCCCATATGAAGCGGCTTCGCGAACTCACGCCCACAAACAAAACTTACCGAAAACGGCGAATTGGTCATTATTTACAACTCAAAGAAAACAGTATAAGTTGGCAGTAAATATTAATTACGTGAACTAAATAGAACCGTTACAGCTGGCCACCAGCGTGTGGCCAAAGAAATAGTATATTCTTTAATTATTAACAAAATCCTGAACTATTCCAAGAATCGTTATAGTAGTGAAACTTCTTAGGCGGCCGGAACAAGTCGGAGCCGTTGCAAGTCGGGCGGGCGCACCCGAATCCATATTCAAAAGCAGGCGTGTCATCGCGGAGCACCTGTCGCGGTCGACCCACGTGAGACGAGGCATGGCGTGGAGGCACGGTGGGGCGTGGCAGGGCGGTGCCGGGCGCTGCGTTTCGTTCCGTCAGAAAGAGGTAGGAGCGTGCCATCTCTGACACGTACAATTGAGAGGGATCAAGGGAAGCGATTTAAATACTGGCACCACACCGGAATTTTAATTTTAGCCATTTTGTATTAGTTTATTGAAGGTAACAAGAAGAACGCGATAGATTAAAAAAAAGGTCGAGTTACGTCGCTGTTCAATAACTCAATATTCTAATAAATTATGACAATAAACTTTAAAAAAAATATTGATATGCTGTTTGGAAAAAGAGTGGCCAGCAATGGTCAGTGGGGGGTAGTAAATCAGGCTGCTAACTCAAACTGCATGTTGGAAAGGTCGAGCAAATGCATGGTATTATTTAATCATTTCCGTGCCATGCTGTTTGTTAAGAACATGTTTAATCTTCGAAAGAAAACACAACTCCGCACAAACTGGCACGGCCACCACACGTCCTCTCTGAATGATACTGATAGGTATATTTGGTCTACTTAATAAGTAACTTACGTTAGTAATAAAGGAAATGAGTATAAGTGTGCACTCAGTGGCATATCTACGGAATGGCAGACATGGCACGTGCCATGGGCGCCACGCACAGGGGGCGCTATTTGGAGTATACCCGTTAAAACAAATAACAACAGCCCTAATTTGAAGTATCCTGACAGGGGCGCAAATTCTATGCTTGCCATAGGCGCTTGAATACTTAGAAACGCCTCTGTGTGTACCGTATGTACTTGAAAATATTGGGGACGCGTCCCCCTCCGCAAGTGACGCCTGAGTAGGGACGACGTCATGCGCGAAGGGAGGCGTGGCCGAGGATGATGAGGGCACTGGGAGCGACCCGTAGCGGCCTCCTTCTCCTCGTCATTATCATGAAATACATACAAGAGCTGTAAGAGTACGGTCGGCACAGGGAATCGTGATAAACCAAAATGAAGAATTGAGGCAGCGAGACAAGTGGAAACGCAGAGGAAGACCGCTGTTCCTAAAATCAGGGCCCAATATCTTCACGATTTCAGAAAATGCCTTTCAAAACAGAGTCTACTATCGGTCTCAAAAAATGTCCACAATAAATACGACTCTCTTTATCACAAACAAAATCGCAACTAAATGCGGGTGAGAATCCTAAATGTGCAACCTCACGATGACTAACCAATTTACTGTATAAATTTCTCTGATATTTCTAAAATAGATTTGTGGTGTTCCCATGATGCTCTTTGATAATTTTGAATTTTGCAACAATTCTTACAATACAGTTCCTTTCGGGAATAAACTTCTTACTTTTTCTATAGTAAAGTGGTATTTAAACAACTTTCCCGGTTACGTAATACACCGAAATACTACTTAAGACATTGCGGTGAGTATTTCCTTTCTATTCTGATACTTTGATGTTTAATGTAAAACAACCCATTAACAATCTATAAACCCAAGAGGAATACCGTATATTTCGGATAGATGAGGCGATAGGTGAATGACAAAAAAGACCCTCAAAATACGTTATAAATTGATCAAAACCAATTCAGATGAACAACTCAAGCTGTTGGATATGTTTCCGACGTAATTGAGGCTTCTTCCTTTTGTTCAAGTGAATTCAACTTGCAAACGTTTGGTTTGGACTGTTCTTCAAAAGAAAATCTCTGCCTTTATTTATCGGGAAATCGCCAGAACTGTCAATGGCGCCGATAGGAAGGCGTCGCAGGAAACTGAGATTACATAGTACTATACGCGCACTTTTTCTTGATACTCCACAGCGGGGGGTGCGAGGGGAGGCGGGTTCTGTCTACACTGTCAGAAATTACATTAAATTTAATGCAGTTTAATGCACTTTTTCACATTAAATTTAATGTACAGCGTACATTAAAAAGGTATTAATGTACATGTACATTAATTTTAATGTTTAAATTAAAATTAATGTAGATTTAATGTACTGCAGTACATTAAATTTAATGTACCGTGTACGTTAAAACGAGATTAATGTGTTTATGCATTAATTTTAATGTTAAAATTAAAATCAATGTAGATTTACTGTAGGACTACATTAAATTTAATGTACCTTGAAAAACTAAACCGAAATTAATGTGTTTTACATTAAATTTAATGTTTAAATTAAAATTAATGTAGATTTAATATACATTGGTACACAAAACTTAATATACCTTTCCTTACAGTAAAGAGAGATTAATATAATTTGTCATTAAATTTAATGTTTAAATTAAAATTCACGGAAATATGATAAATAATTATGGCATGTATGGAACACGGATACTGTTTAAAAACTTAGAAATATTTTCTTCCGCTATTTGAACTCACGTATAATAAATTTAAAATATATTTTCAACATTCATACAAAAATATGAATTTTTAAAATTGGGATTTACATTCAAATTAGTAACAAATAAAATTGTAAAAATCTAATAATACCTTTATAGCACAGTAGGGACAATAGGGACCTTCATAGCACAGTAATTCTTTAGTTAACAATTTTTTTCAAATTCACCGGAAATATTTAAACTTTCAAAGAATTGTCACTGTAACAAGGTCAGAATTTAGTATTTTTTACGGCTACGAAACATATTTCCTAGCGTAAATGCGTCCAAAACATGTTAAGAAGTAGTGACAATTATATATAATATAAACAATTCTGTACACTTAATATACGGTTAATTATTTATATATATAACGTCTAAAGAAATATGTTCCGTAGACGGAAAGAATATATTATACATATCATAGTGGGCAATACATCAGGCCTAAGAACCTGCTTAAGCAATTGGATTTCGCAATAGCTCAGTGGTTAGAGCACCTGCGCGTAAACCAGAAGTCCCGGGTTCGAATCCCGGTCGGGGTGACAATTCGTAGATCAAATTTAAATATTAAAATACATTTGTTTCTCAGTAACAAGGTCATCACGTAGCATTCTTTACGACTGCGGGGCATATTTCCGAGAGTAAACGCGTCCAAAATGGTGACAATTGCATAAATCCCAACGGAGAATTCACCAGGCCTAAGGACATGTTCAAAGAATTGGTTGTCTGATAGGATAGTGGTTAGAGCAACTGGGCGTAAACCAGGTGATCCGGGTTTGAATGCTGGTCGGGATGACAATTCTTTGAACAAATTTTAAATATTGAAGTTAGTATATATACAGTAAATTTCATGCACTCATACAGTAATTTTAATGTAAAAGTACATTAAAGTAAGTTTCATGTACGTAAATTAAATTTAATGTGCACGTACAGTAAATTTAATGTACACGTACAGTAAATTTAATGTACACGTACAGTAAATTTAATGTACACGTACAGTAAATTTAATGTACACGTACAGTAAATTTAATGAACACGTACAGTAAATTTAATGAACACACATACAGTAAATTTAATTGTACACGTACATTACATTTAATGCACACGTACTTTAAAATTACTGTAAGTGTACATTAAATTTCATTTACGTACATGATACTTACTTTAATGTACTTTTACATTAAAAGTAATGCGGAAATTTCTGACAGTGTACGTCACGGCAGTGCAGTGCTGTCAACGTCCACAGAACACTCAGCGTAAAAGCGCGTCTTGGACTAGATAGAAATGAGAAACAATGCAAGGTTTTTTTAAAAATTCTGATGAAATAATGAATAATTGTAGAAATTATTGAGTAACAAGAAGGAGCGCAGTTCGCAGAAGTCGTTAGAAAGAGAGAGCGAAAACTGAGAAGTCCGAATTGTAAAGGAAGAAGGTGAGCAGCACTGCAAACTGAGCCGTGACGTTCCGAGTGGATGTTTTCTTCCGAGCCGTGCTGTACCGTGCTGAGCGAGAACTAGGGAGCTGGAGGATCAAGAAAAAGTGCGAGCATAGTACTCACAACGACTGTCATTACAATATATGAGCGAAGAAATCGAATATAGCTATTCAGGAATTTTGTGGTGAACATTTCTTGTATCTGCTAAATATTGTTTGAAGCAAGTACCATTAAAATGATACGCTGATACAAAATAATTTCGATGAAATCGGCGAAATATGCAATAAAAATTATGCAAAAAGGTATAAAATAACGTATTAGTCGAAATCGATGAAAAAATGCAAAAAAAAATGACGCACAAAAATGGGTCATTTCGTTTTATCATAACATAAACTGAATTTCTGTACTAAGTGGCGTTGTTCTAATGTGAAAAAAGAAAAAGACATTTCATTAAAATCCGCCTCCTAGTCATAAGGAATCATCCTCAGTGCCACCCACAGCGTTACAAATCCCACACTTTTTGATGGTTTTGATCACTTTTTCCCATGATTTGATCACACAGCACATTAAGTGAAGCAGCCTTTCGTATAAGTCTTTTCGCCATTCTTTATCCAGTTATTCCATTGTTCACACATGTGATCTTTGAATGGTTTATTCAGAGAGACTTCTGAAAGTTGTAGCGTCGAAGTTAAACCGTCCACTATAACAACAATCTTACTTGTAAGTATTGCTCCGCAAGAAATGATGACTGCTGACCTAAACAAAATTCATAGGCCATTGAGAGTTCGGGAGTCGCCTTATATTCTGAAACTATAAAACCTTGACGAAAATGTATACCTCGCCTTATCTGAGGGTCGTCTAATCTGCAGAAATTTACAGCAAGTACTTTTGTGTTGTAACAATATGACAAGGTTCAACAGGTTCCGAAAACACATGGAATGCAAAAGTTCAAATTCCATTAAATCACAAGCTAAATTCACAGAATGTTCATGGCTTTCTCAGACAATCTCGTATATCCTGATTCTTTGTCCTTCCCTGCCTGTTGGCCTGTCTTAACCCACCAAACAGCGAACGCTGGGCGAAGGCGATGCCATACTAGGGGACAAGGCGTGAAGCGATGCAGAGGGCAGACGTGTAATGGAAGAATGGCGGTGAGAGGCGAAGTGACAGGACGGGTCTTGACAAGGGGAGCAGTGAAGGGCGGGCGACCGCTAATGGGACTGCAGGGCTCTGTGGGCGGGTGGTGGGCGCCCGCGGGAACGGCAAAGCGGTGCGGGGAGGAGCGTAGCGGGATGGGGCGGGGCGGGGCGGGGCGGGGCGGGGCGGGGCGGGGCGGGGCGGGGCGGGGCGGGCCGGAGCGGGGCGGGGCGGGGCGGGGCGGGGCGGGCCGGAGCGGGGCGGGGCAGGGCGGGCCGGGGCGGGGCGGGGCAGTGAGAACGAGTCGCGCGCAGAGGAGCAGAGGTGCGGGGCGGGAGATGCGTGGCACGGCGAGGGGGCGGGGAGGGAAGACCTGCGTGAGGCCGCGCGCCCCAATTTGTTACGCCAACGCCCGCGGCCGGCCATGACAAAATAATAGCAGGTATCGCCGCCAGGCGCGCCCCACCCGGTCGCGACGCCGCCGTCGCCACTGCCATCGCCGCCGCCCATGCCGCCCTGCTCTGCTCTGCTCTGCTCGCTTGCTAGTGCCACTTTACCCATTGGGTACAGTTTCCTAGAAGTGCTTTTAACAATGTACCTCGTTTTCTGAGAAATACGCTGCTTTAGGAATGGAAAAAAACATTTCGACATTGCAGAGAAAAACAAATCTTGGAAGAAGGAAGCAGTTCTCCATCTTAGCGACACATCTTGTACTCCTCTCTAGTCCTTGGGTTGAGTACTTCCACAACTACCACTAAATTCGAGGTTGAAATCAAATAGCAACAACTTAAAGAAATCTTTCTGAAGCGCCCCATCAAATCAACAGTACAACGCTCATACAATCTAAATAATTCATTCGAATATTGATTTAATACTCTTTTAAAACCTTTCCTTTAAACATTACATATTCTTTAAAATTAAAACTCTCATATGGTTACCCTGTGGCTATGCAAAATAAATTTGAAGGTCCAGCTGAAGAGACCTCTTCGCTGTCGTGGTAAATAAATCTTCACTACTTAATTTAGTTTACGCATTTCACGTACTACTTATGTCGTGAGTTCCACTTGTATTCCACTTTGTATTCCATGTGTAATCCACTTTGTACTATTTGCGTAGTAAATCCGCAGTTTTTTATTACATGTCCACGAGCATATTCACATCCTTCGTTCCTGATTTTAAGGATCCTCGTTTACCTTCCACTATTTACATGCAGACAGTTTAAACAAACAACTGGAACACATTCGTCCTTTTTTTAGTTCCACGAAACATGACATGTAAGGGTTTGCACAGAAATTCAATATAATCGAAAGTGGAATATGATATAACTCACATTTTACTTTATGAATTCGCACCAGTGGGATGTAGAAAATATTGACGCTGCACAAGAATAAGACAGATCACCGTAACAACAGATTCTTCATTTAGAGAGGGCTGTACTGTAATATTATATGAAAAAATTTATTATCGTTAACTAAAATGTTAATTGGGTGAGTAAAAATAAATACAAAACGCTTGACTGCACCAAGAGTTCACAAACCGCTTGTAGTTTTACATGTTAGCTTGTAGTTTACGTAACTCAAAAGCAAAACTACATTATTTCGAAATTGGTTCACTAAGATGTCTAGATATTCTCCAATATCTAATGTAACATTAAAGAACTGGTGAGGAGGCTTCACTGCCAGATGCACCACTTTTCCAATTATCAATAGAGTTTTAAGCACTAACATATTTCATCCTAACGACTTTTTACTTTCCCATATACATACGTATATACGGAAAAATACACATAGTATTGGGAACGTTACGTAATGTTGCGTGAAAAAACGGCAGATTTTTGTCAGAAAAAAATTAATTGCCGGAGCCTCGTAACGAAAAATAAGGATAAACCCTGTTGCTAAATTAACAAAAAAAAAACTCTAACACATGTAGCCAGAATCCTTGTTTTGCGGGTCTTTGATACCGACAAACCAATTGAAGCAAAACGTCTTTCCGTCCGTCTGTCCGGTGCATGTGAACAACATTAGCGCCTAAACTATGCGTACGATTGTTTCCAAATTGAAGAAATCCTTGTCCATCTGGCCTGAGTCGAAGCTCTGCGATTTTGAAAAACATTCAGTAATTGCAATGTAAACACAATTGTATTTGCGAGTTAATTAGCTTCAAATGACTTCTAATGAAGTTTTTCGAACACTCAAAAATTTTCTGTCAAAATGAGTTTCAAATTTCGCATTTACAGTAGCGGTAAACGCCATTTTCTTAAAAAAAACGCTAAATTTTTGAAAGAAAATTGCCATTTAGGACGAGGTTGTACTGCTTGATAATATTCTTAAAATAATATTTCCGTTCTACCATTAGGAAACCGAAAAATTAAAAAAAGATTTTAAAAAATGTACTTTGGGGGCGATAGACGGTAGTTGGCAAGAGTATGTGTCATGTCCGAATAGCTAGTCGAGACCAATAGAAATAGAAAACTAACACGGGTAAGTCTGTGCCATTCTGCAGCAGCAGTAGTTAAGATTATTTCTAGTAACAGAAATAATACAGTTAGAATAATCTAAGCATTACGGAATCTGGTTTGTTCTTTGTTTCATTTATGCTCATTTCTCCCTGAATCTTAATTTAGCTGCAAAGTATAGTTGGCCTCAGAGTACTCTCCCGAGAGAGAAAGAAAAGCCGTTTTCTGCGATGCGGTCGCATTAAATCTTGTTAATAGATTCCGCCTCCGTGTGCGCGATTCGCGAAGGTCGATGGCAGCGCTTGATAAGTGGAGCGACCAACGCGAGAGCCGCGGGGTGGAGCCTTGGGCGACGCCCCGCTGCGGCCGCGGGGAGGTGCAGCGCGGTGCACCCCGGCTGCAGCGCCGCGCCCGCTGCGGCGCACGCGAAAGCCGAATGAACGAGCGGGAGCTTCCGGCGGCTGAAGGCGGCGCACCGCGGCGGGGACTGCGGGTCGAGGAGGCGCCCGTAACACCTGCTGTGCAAGAATTCTTTTCTTTATTTATTTAAGGTCGCATCAACTACTAGGTCATTAGCGACCACTGTTTGATGTAACGTTACGGTATGAGGATGAAAAGATGTGGTGATGAGAGGGGATGAAAGGACGAACATATACAACCATGCCCGAGACGGGACTCGAACCCGCGACCCCACGGTCCAAGATCACTACGGCACTACTGCCTTAAACTGCCTTAAACTGCCACGAAGCCGACTCAAGTATTCTCGTATACCGAGCGGCTCAGGCGGGGTGGCTCAGGGCATCAACTGATGTCATTGCAGTGACTCTGACCAAGAAGGTAGAGTTCCAGAACTGACGGTGGCAGAATTTTCGCTACTAACTAGATAGTTAAAGTCGAATTCAGTTTCTCTGATCAAAACCAGGAGAATGCCCGAGCAGTACCCCAAACCGGTCACGAACCGCATGTAATCTTTCCTTCCACTTCCTTGTCCTATCCTCATCTCTTTCTTACACACATTTACACCAATGTGCACTACACGTTCGGGACGAATATCTTTAGCGGTTGGTGAATGTTCTACGTCTTACAAGTAGTAGCCGAAAAAGCCCGTGGAGACAAAATTATCTTACAATAATTTTCCACACTTTGGTGACACAATTTTTGAAAAGAACACACGGAAACGTCATTTAATAGTTATGCATATCAAAATAATACATAAAAAAATAAATTATATCCTCTTCGTATATTTTCATTATGAAATATGTTAGAAAGTCACTTAAAACAATGTTTCCCATGTAGAAACAACATGAATCACACTGCAAAACATTTCTTTTCTTATTTATTTATTTTTGGACTGCATTCCGTGTGTATGGGTTTCGTGAGGAAATGAGAGTGTTTTACAAATTCATATTCATGCTTGGTTTACAAGTTCAAGAAAAACAAAGAACCACCTACAATTTACAATATTTGATCACGCTCCAACCAGCGAAGAATTCACTGTCACCCATCAACATATTCTTGAACTGACATTCCTTGACACTAATTTCACTTTTCGGAGAAGATTCCTTGACAAAATATGTTTACATAAATTCTTACAATCCACAATGGTTTGCTTAAGAAATTTTCGATTTAAATTCACGATCAAGTCGGGTAAGGAGCGCTGCTCTCTCCGACGATAGCTCGCGATCACTGCGATTATCAGGTCCATCAAGCTAGCCCGTTACCCCCTGCTTTGAGATGAAGATGAGTGGTCAAAAATTGGTTTTGCGGTAATAAATTAGTAATAAAATAAGTAAAAATTCTGGCACTAGTTTAGTTTGATTCTGCTACTGTGGGCGGGCCAGCTTGATTTCAAGCTAGCCCGCCACCCGTTTTTGGGGTGAAGATGAGTGGTAAAAAAGCGAGATTGCGGTAATAAATTAGTAATAAAATAGTTAAAAATTCTGGCACTAGTTTGGTTTGATTCTGCTATTGTGGGCGGGCCAGCTTGGATAGGAACCTAAATAGGAACCTAAAAACAACATGGTATGCAATTAAATGTCTCTAATAATTTAAATGCCAAGCACCTCACGTATCATCTGTATGTTTATCATTTGTTTAATTTCAGAAGTTTCAGCAATAGATCGCCCTGAAACGCCAGGAAGAGTGTAAATTTTTCATCATTGAATAAAGTGTCTACGTTTTCAGATATTTCTGTACAACGGTGTTTTATTCCAACTATCAAATCAGAAATTAATTAATCGCTAGATATCTATAATGAATTGAAAATTGTCAAAGTCAAAATACAAACCCCGCACAGACGTTATCACAAAATACTGCTCATTGGAGCCCTTCTTCCATTTGCAGTACCCGCAGCTAACAATTTGCGCCGTTCATGCGGCAATTTTCATCACACAATAAAACGCAAATTCTTCGCGCATGCAACGCGCCATCAAATCCTCCGCGCGCTTTTTCCATAAATCGATTGCCAACGCGCCGATTGCCTCGGCGACGCCGGCGCATGCACTACGTTGCGGAACGTAGTGCGCGACGCTATTTGATAATACGGAATGAAATATTACAATGTTCATTCCGCAGGAAAACGACTGCAATAACAGGGCCGTATGGCGCGAACTAGAACGTGCGGACCGAAGAGCGCTCGCGGCGTAAACGCGCGGAGAAAATCCGTGCATCTCTCTCGCCTTGGCGCGGCCCGCGCGGTGTGCGCGGGGCGGCGCGGAGCGGCGCGGAGCGGCGCGGAGCGGCAGGCAAACCCGGTCGTCGCCGACGGAGCAGCTATCTGTTAATGAGGCCCTGGAAACACACGTGTTGGGGAGGTGCGTTAGCGCCCGCGTGCGAGGACGTTACTCGGCTGCTGTTAAAAGGGCTGGAAGCCAACGACTATGTGCCGTAGGCGAGAGGGAGCGGGTAGCAGTGAGGCGGGGCGTTGCTTTGCTGGAGCCGGCGAGATAGAAGCACGTTGAAGCGGTGATGGCGTAGGTGTCCGTGGGTGACGCGGATGGGGCGCAAGAAAGAATGGAGACGTCGACTGACAATGGCTTCTACACCAACCCGTTAAGAAGAAGAAGAACAAGAAGATGATGATGATGATGATGATGAAGACGTGATGCAAATAGTGGGATAATTGTGAGTGGAAGAAATGGATTTGGACAGACGAAATATGTTGGTGTAGCGTAACGTAGAACTCCATTCACAACCGTGTCAGCAACATCAGCAACGTTATACGAACTAGTGGAGAGAGACAAGCAAACTAGTGGGAATGTGCAGCATACCGAAACTTTTCCTCCTCTTGGTATTACTCACCAATTACTTAGTTGTTTAAAAAAGTGCATGATATCATTTAAAGATCTTCAATTGAATGGAGTTGTGCAGAAAACATCCAAGCCACAAGAATCAATATAGTTGAAAAATAATTTGGAAAGTTGGGACGTATCTTAAAATTTCGAGCAGCAAGGAAGCACGCCGAAAATTAGATATGTGTGAAATGTGGTTGTAGAAAACTTAGAAAAGTTTTAAGTAAACACTATAAGGAGAATAGAAAACCCTCTAAACATCGTTTCATGTCGTTCAGTATTAAGTCTTGACTAGAGAAATAAGGTATGTTTACACATTCTGTGTACACAGCAGCAACGACTTTCAACTCACATGTTTTTTCGAAGAGGTCGAATGATTTCAATAGATCAATTACAACTCTCACAATGAAGTAATGAACAAACGACGGCAGATACGCGTTGATTCTATGAATTGGAAGATTGTATAACATTTTAGTTGTAAAATTATAAAACCGTCGATAATTTCACGCGTTAAAACATCTGGGGTCTGCTACCTTTCATTTAAAGCAAAAGTCACGAACTCGGGTTGAATGGAAAGCTCAAACTTCATTCTAAACGAAAACCCTCAGTGAATTAAAAAACAGATTTTTTCAATTTTCGAAATGTCGGAAGGTTTAATGAAAATCGGAACTGGACTGCACTTGTAAATGCACTTCTATTCGAGTAAAATAATTTGAAGAAAAAAAGTTTCAGCCATTTTCCAGAAATTGTTGAAAAAGTCACAGGGGCTTCATGTTAAGTATCCCTAAAAATTCAAATATCTTAATGACTCTGAAACGGCACAACTCGATCTTACCCCCGACGCCTTTACCAAATTTTAGATCAAAAACTACTAATCGAACAGAGTTATGCGTGACACATCCAACGGTAAATACAAACCGATTTTCGTTCACGAAATTGCATGTATCACCTCTCCACCTGTACCACTCTTAACCATCTTTGAAGCAGCACTAACAGACCTTAATCCCGACATGTGTGTTAAGTTACAGCCGAAAAGATCCTTAAATCGAAATATTGCTAGTTTTTACAGATATTCCCGTGCATACTGTCAAGCCTACGTGTACAATAGTAACGGTTGACAGTTAGGACATCGGTGCGGCAGCAGAGACCAACAGCGATCGTGCGTTGAAGTACGTAAAGAAATAGCGAACGTGGCAAGCGAAGGCAAGGATCACCGACACCCGCCGTAGCGATGTGATATGTGAAGGAACGCTACCGACAGCAACAGAGGAACCGAAGGCTTCCCGGCGGTGAGCAGCCGTTGGAAGCGACGTGCATTGGGCGGCGGCACGCGGCCGCAGCGGCTACGGCAACGCGGCGCCGTGACTGGGTTAATAGGGTGCGCGCTCGCCTGAGCGAGCAGACAGCGCCTCGCGCGCACAAACACCGAGGCGGCGGCGGCAACTCACACGAGCAGCGCGCATGCGAGGCGCAGCCGCGCCCAAGGTGACGACGGCGCGGCGCGGCGCGGCGTGGTGCGGCGCAGCCGCCCAAGAGAAAACACGTAGGAGGAAGAAGACGAGGCTAAAAAAGACGAGAGCGCGAGCGAATGAGCGGGGCGTGAATGGGCGAGCGTTATCCGCGAACGCCCTTCTCTGTTCGCGCGGAACCCGTGCAGTCGCAGTCGCGGCCGCGCCGCGCCTCGCTCGCAGCACCTCGGCTCGCCTGCCGAGTCACGTTTTTTTATTGCGAGCTTGACGGGGCGCCGCCGCCGGTTGGCAGCCGACGGAGGACGTCGCTGCTCGAAAGGAAGGCTTCCGCGGACGGGCAGCGCTTTCTTCACTGATCGCAACTCGCCGCGACCCGAGGCAGTACTGTCAAAGTTTGGGGCATCATCCTATGTTCGCATTGTGTCCCGACGAACCGAGAACGAGACCTAAAACATCTGCTCTCACACCCTGAGAAATACTAATAGAACTACTGCCAAAATCTTGCCTTTCCAATCAAGTCAAACCCAGGAGGGATCTGCAGTGTGATGCGAAACGTTAACACTCATGCTCGTGAGTGGAATACGGAATAATGGGCACAACGTCAACTCTCCAGATGAATTGACTACATTATTATGATGACTGAAAGGTCGTTTTCCTGATGGACGTTGCTGTGTGCCGTCCAAGGTATCGCTAGATACCTTTGCAGATTTAAGGTTTCTGCGTCCAGTATACAAGGCATTACGCCATCAATGTGCTCAATACACATAATATAAGAAACGAGCGGGCGAAGGAACGGCAACAGTCCAAATAGGAAGCAAAGACGAATAGGAAGAGGACAAAAATTGCGCGGTGCCTGGGACAGAGAACGCTTTGCTCAAGTATGAATAGATGACACATTTTCCTAGAAATCATTTCAATTAATATATCTGCAATCATTTGTAGAGCAAATTTTGCTAACGTCATATGCATGCATGTGTTTTAATTTACACGTTTGTACGTAACTCGCTCACATGAAAGAATTTTCACAATATTTTTCAGTTTTAATTAATATGAACCTTTGATCACATATAGCATTTTAAAGGAAAGATCATCTGGTCTGATTTCAAGGTTGCTGAACACATCTTTGCGTAAGGGTCTATTTTCTCTAACTATTCTTCAAAACGAAGTAATGCGCTTTTTTCTATTCAGCAAACTATATTTCTCTTCGCCATGCTAGTAATTAAACGA
Organism: Acheta domesticus; assembly: GCA_031308135.1. Classification (NCBI taxonomy): domain Eukaryota; kingdom Metazoa; phylum Arthropoda; class Insecta; order Orthoptera; family Gryllidae; genus Acheta; species Acheta domesticus. The sequence continues at coordinate 49,491,723 of JAHLJT010004567.1, forward strand.
TAACAATAATTATTTTATAGCACACTGTTATAGCACACTAAAGACAATTATATTACTTATAATTGTCATTATTTTATTTTATTTCTCACTCATTGCCTTATAAACCTCCATGGCAAACGGCAAGAGTACAAACGTCAGGAATTCCGCAGAAATGGATTATTGAATGAGCGGCAATGCAAGTCGCGTCACCTGGGCAGAAAACCAAGCACTTGGCTTATCCGATGCGTGTTATGGCGCAATGCGCCATGATGTGCGGTGGGAGGCGATAAAGACCCACAATACGTGTAAAGGGCGCCGCCTGTTTCTGGGTACTCGGTCTTGAAGAATAGAAAGGTTCAATAGAACCGCCAATTACACTATAACGCGGCACCTGAATAAAACGGAAAATATTTGTTTTTTAAAACATGAACTGAATGTTCAGTTACAGGCAGTTAGTTATCTTCACTTATTTTTGTCGAAAACTTTGTATGTTCAGTATAACTACTAACATTTAACAATTAGATGAACATAAGGAACGTACTGTTTCGAACACAATAGAAGGTGTGAGTATCATAATTCGTTTCCGCATGGGAAACACATTATTCGCACAATTACAAACATCTTAATAATACGTACTTATCCTACTCCAACACCAGTACTGGACTTAATGAATAATAGCAATTTATTAAAGACAAAATCGCAGAAAGTATAATGAAAAAACATATCTTTAATAAAAATGTTATGAAGTAATGACTAGCGAATTCGTGCAGACGTCAAATTAATTTCCAATTTTATGGAATTACAGAGTACTTTACCGCGACTTATAAATCCGTCATAATTTTTAACAATTTTTTTTTCTATTCTGTACTTACCTGTTTTCCGTGCATCCCATTTCGGGCCCCTGATGATGACCCACGCTACCCATACCACTAATACACAAGGCAGTATTTATAATGGCGTACTCAGAAACAAAAAAAAATACTATCCCTCACGTAATACTTAATGTAAGGGGTCTGCTATACATCAATTTCAAAGCGCACAAATTGTGTGGTTTCATTTCACTAAATACAGTTGACTCCGGTTATAATGAACTCGGATACAGTGAACTTAAGTTACTGGTCCCGTTTCATTTACATTACAAATAAGCATAAGAAGAGTCGGTTAGTGAACCTGAATTTCGGTTATAGTGAACGTAGGAAATACGTCTTGGAAATTAATTCCCTCTTGTAAACAATGTATCACCTCACATCGGCCAAAGGCCATAATCCAAGACATCTCGCCTAAGGTGAAGATAGCGGACTTGGAATGGAGACCTTACTGATGCCATTATGCCACTTAGTTTCACTGCGGAAACAAAGGCCGTGTCCTGCATTGGCTACAACTGGCGGCGGCGACGCGTGATTGCTTGCTTCAATTTCAAGCTAGGTGCTATATTTCGCGGGACAAAGCGCGTGGTGTTCTATGTAGGAGACAGGAAAATATAAAGGTATTGAAATGTTCAGTTCGTGGTGTTAAAGCATTTTGGTGTACCTCTATATTAATAAAATCAATCATTGGGGAGAAAGTCTATTTTATTTTGACATCATCGGATATAGTAAACCTCTAATATAGTGAACCAAAAATTTTAGTCCCCAGAAGTTCACTTTAACCGGAGTCAACAATATTCTTCTGAGAACTACAATTACACCATTTTGAAGACGATTCTTTCACGATAATATTCGAATTCTGTGGCCCAAAAATCTCAAAACCATTGATTGCCCCAAAATTTAATCATTCAAATTCATTCGTCGACAAGGTAATGAATTTGCCACTTTGCATATGATCGAATAGTGACATCAAAACTGAAATCAGCGATCTCCAAAACTCAACACAATAATTTCAAATCTGATCCAAATTACATGTTGTTACAACCATTAACTGATTGCGACTGTCCGTTCACCCCCAGCGAGGTGGGGCGTGGCGGGGCCAGGAGGAGCCATCGGCGACGCTGCGAGCGGGCGGGCGGGCGGATAGCCCCGTGTCGCGCATGTTAAACCGCGCCCTGCCACCCGCGTCGTTGGGGTGTCGTGGATTAACGGGGGGTCGTGCCGGAATTCAGAACTCGAGCTGCAGGCGATCGATACCAAGAATCTTTCATGAAGGGGCTTTAAGATTTTGCGGTCCCCCTTCCATCTTTAATACGTATAGCTCAGGATCAATATCTTCCGAAGGGCTTGAAGAAGAAACAAGGGACGTTTGATACGCAAGAAATCCACAGGATATAAATCGTTGGACCGAAGAGGGCAGGCACAGTACGATAGTGAAATAAAATCGTATCTAGTAGTCTACGATTAAACGAATAACGTGGGGTCTTCAAAGTATTGACTCAATTACACGGACTTGACTCAATGACTCAATTACAAGGGTAACTTCGTAAGGGACTCAATTAGAAGGGTAAAGAGTAAAACGATTATCATCAAACAATTTATGGCACTAAACACGAACTGTTTAATTAAATAAATAGTTCTATTGAAGAATTCTGATACGCTGGTTATGTCGGTTGGAGTAACAAATTGATGAATTTCAATTTTAAAGTTCTTAAAATAAGGAATCAACAGCGTGTCAACGTTCTTACACACCAGCAGAAGTTTTGTGTTTAAAAGTGATGTTTCCTGTCCCAACTGGCCTGATTATAGGGATGAAAATAAAATGAACAAAATATTTAAGGATTGTATTATATTCTTTGCTATTATTTTCCTTACTTTTAGGTAGATGGTTCATGGTACCAAAGAACAAGTGGTCAGTTGGCAACAGAACAAAAATTACAATAGAAAAATACGACGAAATACAAAATATTCATGATCATCAGCAAAATACCAACATAAGTATCGGGGGCAAGCTAGATTTTGTATCGCGCTATGGGACTTCTATGCATAGACATTATTTAAACAAATTAAAAGGTGATCATATTTATAATATTTTACTGAAAATTTGTCCTCTTTGTTCATAGCGAAAGAGTTAACATACATTAAACAAATTCAATAGCGATTCATTCCTGTTCTTTCAGAAATCTCCCTAAGGCGGAGCAAATTTAGGAATTGTCACGATGAGATTATTGCTTGGACATTGAGTACAGGCAATGCTGGGTGCAAAACACGTTTTATACTGCAATTTTTCTAACTTTGCCCCTCAAGGCCACTCAAATCCGATCTTCGCGATGGAATAAGTCACGGTATTTCGCTTCTTTCTCAGTCGTTCCGCTAGATTTCGCACGATCGCGACCGTATCAAGCAGTGCTTACGATCGTGCGACTTCTAACGGCAAGACCGAGCAAGACGCGAAATGCCGTTTGATATTCCATCGCGAAGATGGGCCTTGAGGGGCGAAGTTGGAGAAATCGCAGTCTAGTTTCGTTTCAAGAAGTGGAATGCCAAAAGCGAATGACACTCGCAACTAGCGACACAATTCCCGTTAGGAGAAGCACAACCTAGCGCCTCAAGAGTGACAGTCCTGCGAAGCACGAGGCAACCGCACGCGTGGAGTTCCCAACGTGAATATCACTTTTGCAAGAGGCGGTCACTATGCGAAGAACGTAAGCAAGGTTGCAGTGCAAACACATGCTCTCTCCCTGTACAAGTTCGTGACGCTCTAGCAAACAATTCAGACAAACAGAGAATGCTCTGTAAGCACAATTCCGGCAACGGAAGGCTACTCCCATTCCGATGCGTTGTTGTAATGTTGCCTTGCTTATCAGCCAGAGAACCTCTACTCAAAAACAAGTAACAACTCTTATATCTCACAGTTGATTAATTAATCATGAGTTTCTTTTGCGATTACATGTTCCAAGAAGAGATGCACTAATCTCATTTTTATGATTCCTTGAGGAGACGGAAACATTTTAAAAAATTCGAAAAATAGCGAATTTCTAATGAAAGCTTTCGAATAGCTTCTGTTTCTTTCTTTCTGTTTCTGATATCCGATGTCCAGGTATATGCTGAACAACTCATTAATTCTGCTTCGTAAAAGTGCAGTTTTACAATGTCATTCTTAAAGTATAGACCCGAGCCACTCATTCGGTAGCCATATGTAGCTCGCATTAGAATTTTTATCAGGTCGTCATAAACAAAAGAAATCATGGTCAACAAAATAAAAATTAAGAAATAAAAAATTGAAGTTTGTTTAATGTTTTCTCTATAACGGGGATGTTTGGGTAGTTCTTGGTAGTAAGCCCCCAATTCACTCGTATAATCAATATTCCACTATAGTCACTCCCGCTCAAGCGATGGAGCAATTTATTACGATGGTGCAGAAGATATTTCCTGCAGAAAAGATATATAAACACATTTTAGGAAAATTGTATATCTTATCTTCAAAATAAAAGAATATGCAATTCACCTTCACCCTCAATAAACTATTTTTTCATTCCTGCTATTTGTACAACGACAATACGTAAATGTCTCTACAGAAGCTTGTCTTTCATGTTTCAGTTCAAGATAAGAATAATCTTTCATAGGGACAAGTTTTGTTGGACGTTGCCAGTGAACAAACGACATTCTTCTCTGCAATTGCAAAATGATAAAACCACAAATTCATTTACTTATGGTTTCACCTTGGCAGAGTCAGCAAGCAAATCTGTACAAGAAATATAGAAAACAGTTTCTTTTTATTTAATACACATTTTTCACTAGTTTATTTTGACATTACATTTAGCTATGAACTTTGAATTCTAAATTTCTTTACATTCCGAATAGCATTTGATACAATAATTCAGCTCTCCTGTAATATACGATATCTTCTCTGGGTAAAAAAATATTATGTACTTCTCTGCTGCGGTTCAAACTTCGTTTCTTCGTAATTTTGGTTATGACATTTTATTGTTCCCCTTTAAATTGGAGTATCCCCAACTAGTTAAAATAAAGGTTAATTATTCGTAAGTTGTTGTTGTTGTTGTTGTTATTGTTATTATTATTGTTATTATTATTATTATTATTATTGCTGCTTTCGTGAAAATGTTTCGTACAAGGTGCACTTACAGTAATCCACTATTAACGTCATTATGAATTGAAATTCACTTCCGTTAGCCACTCCTTGCTTACCAAATCACGTTCCACTGATGTAAAGGCAATCAGCGCAGATCAAAGCAGCAACGACAAATGTGCAAATTGCATGGATCAATCCCCACGTGCATGGCGCATTACGAACGTCCGCCTGAAACCAAACTGTCTCGCATCGCACGTAAGATCTAAAAATAACTTCACTCGGGAGATTTAAAACCGGGTACCTAAACGCCGTAGTAGGCTTTCTGGAAGGAGTTTCGCGGAAACCTCGTTGAGGAAAATGAAGAGAAGGGCAATTTAAAAGCTCGTAACGGCGGAGATGAAGAAGGAGAGCGGCATAAAACGGGTCCGGCCGGCACGGCGCGTCGCGGAGGGGCAGCGCCGGGGCAGCGTGGGGACAGGGAGGAGTCGCGGGAGGATGGCGAGCCTTCGGAGAAGGAGAAGACCGCCAGAATACGAAAGGGAACATCGGGACTGGGCAGGAGAGGATGGTGAGAGGCGGCGGAAACATGGAAGGTAGATTCGACTGAGATCTCGCGAAGAGTGCAGACGCGGGGAAGCAACAAGAGATGACGAAGGGGGGGAAGAGGCGGGTTTCAGGCAGGGTGGCTCCGTTGGCCAGGGCCTGTCAGGGTAGGGCACGGTATAACAGGTACGGCAAGCACGAGCTGGGCGGACTACTGGTGTTGGCGGGGCGACGGCAGAAGCGCTACAACGTCGGGAAGAAGCGAGGCTGTAAGGCCGACGGAAGCTGAGGGTCGGAGCGGGACATCCCAGAGCCAAGAAAGTCGATGGTAGAGGCAGGCGGCAGAGGTGGGGGAAAGGGGGAAAGCGAGATGGTTATGGGCGGAGGAGTAGGAAGATGCTGCGGGCAAAAGGATGAAGCGAGGGCGGGACGAGAGGCTTATGGCCGTGCTGGAGCGAGGGCTAACCCGCCAGCAACGTCTAAAAGCCGCCGCCCGTTTCTTGGGATGCGCGTGTGCGGAATAGCAGACACACTTGCGTTCATGACGTCACGTTTGGAGGGGGGGGGCGGTCGGCGACGTTTCGTCTAACGGTATACCATGGCACTTCGAAAATTAAACGAGGACACTAAACTGCAGATAAAAAATGCCAGTCACGTCCGCTGATTGCTGAAACCGTTCACTTAACAAAGGTGTAAATGAAAAATAATGTCATATTTTACCACTAAAGATTTCACAAAAACAGGGTACTGGTAGCTGGATAAAATTCTTAGCAATCAACCACACAGAAACTCATGTAAGAAATAGCATTTCATGATTCACTGTAGGGTTCTACTGTAGAGAAACTTTCCGAAACAAAAACAAACGTTTGTGGCTTTCGAACACTCCAGAAAAATGATGAAAAATCAAAATATCAAAGATACGATTTCATTTTTGCACTACTCTCCACAAGTGCATGCCAAATATAACTGACTTAAAAGCGACGGTTTTCGAGAATACATTACTTCTCATGTAAAAATTCCCTTTTCGTCTCTGTTCTCCACTGAATAATGCAATGTGATTAGAAAAAAAATTCATCCGGTTTTCGACAATTATTATGTAAACTTTCCTCGTTTCTACATAAAAATATTTAGAAATTTCTTCCGTGCGTGTGATCATGTGTATACAGGAAACGGTGCATCATCCTAGGCCCCGCAACTTATGTAGCTTGGTCGTAAGTCCTGTCTAGACCTTTTGCAGTATTTTGAACGGCTTAGTTCTCTGAACCCCTAAGCAATGGTGGTCAGAGACGCACAGGATCACAAACATTACGTTTATGTAAACTGAATACTTGAATTTCTATACGATTTAATCGCACGGGCCAAAGCCATTCTGCTCATAAACGGTTAGATGTATTATATTCTTCCTGACGCACAGGCCCAGTACTGCCCCTGGCCTATACGATATAGAGGCCCTGGACTTTCACGGTTAATAAGTGCGAAATGTCCCCACGGATCAGATCGTTAAATATTAATTTTGAAAATGTTTTTCTTCTCAAACCAAGTCAAATAAATTCTGTATTGTCTTCATATTATATCCCCAATTATCTTGATTCTTTAAGAACAGGATTAGAACTCTTTACACAAGTCCAATTTGTATAGAATACAACGAAAATTGCAACACTATGCATAGCGAATTTACAGGCCCATTGATCACAATGTAACACACTTCCATGCACTACCTGGACGGCATCAATAAACGGAGTAAATTTTAACGCCACATAGACCCGAGCGGCGCGGTGCCCGCTGCTGCCACCGCCGGCGCAGTAGCGGTATGACGTGACGTGACGTGACGTGACGTGACAGGCGACCGCGCCGCCTGCCGTGCATAATTCACACGTGCCGCGCGGCTCCGTGAGTCACGCGAATTCGTTCGTACATTAACGTGGAAACCTCATCGTCACAGTGCTCGCTCGCGACGCGCGGCCTGCCGGACACGAAACTATGCGCCGCCGTGTCGCGCCGATGCACACCGGAATGGAGTCCATAGAGACACCGAGCGGCGCATTCCTTTGCCCCGCCGACTCCGCCATTTTATATCTAATTGGCAGGGCAGATACAGCCGTGAGGTACTGGGTGTGATGGGAATCACCAATGTATCCCAAACTAGTATTCATATCCTTAAAATTATCATAATACCGCATCAATTGTTCTCCTTAAATCCCGAATGCTGCTTAGCGGGGTTATCAGGTGAAAGGATATTTAAATGGCAGTGCGTTGACGCACCTAGATCAGAGAGTAGCGCATTTCTTTGTGCTCTCATTCCACCTTTTTATATACCCCGTTGTCACCGAAGACCAATATGTGCGGTGTGAACCACCAATCTACCAAAACCCACATTAATATCCTCGGTACTCCCTGTAGTGCCTTCAAGTCCTCATCTCCTGAATGCTGTTTGGGAGTGCTATCGAGTCCACAGACTGGATTGGCAGTGCTATCCATTCAAGAGAAGCCAAGTGAGAGAAGGTAAGATGGCGGAGCGCGCCACTTTTGACTTCACTTGGCTAGTATTGCCAATATAGGCTTAGTAGTGTAATTAGTGCTTCAACTTAATTTATTTGCTTGCACTCCAAATTTTGCAAAATTAAAAGCTCATTAAATGATCATTTAATACTGTAATAATGACAGAAATACTGTAATAATTACTATTTTATTAGCTAGGAAATTAAGAACTAGTTGAATCACATGATCCCGAATCCACATTTTTTTATACAGTTCGGAGGAGAGAAAAGTGAAAATTTATACGCGAAATGTACTTTCTTCCTTGTACTGTGGCATTTGGGGCTGTACCCACCCATCAAGCATCCTTTGTCCCATAACATCCCTCCGTTCCTGGCCTGTCTGGGTGGCGTTAGAGCTTATGAATCGGTTATTTTTGAAAGGGCTTAAGTCAAAAAATCTAAGTTTTGGGAAATAGAGAAAAACATTTTAGTTCATAACCTGCTTCTTTTATTCAATTTTAAAAATTCCAGGCTTGTTCTATGCATGTATTTACATAATTTGTTGGGCAAATTTTAATTTCATGTTATTTTGTTTCCTCAGAAAAAAATAAAAAACATTTGTTTAAATTGCCGACTTACACCCTTTCATGAATAAAGACAATTATATTTACTATATTTTGCTATTTATTTTCTTTTGCTCATTCTCAGAGTCATGTACAGTTTTTTATTTCTTCATAAAACATTCTACGAGTATCTTCTCGGTGAGAAAGTGTTAAAGCTGTTGGCCACTTGAAGATCCCTATATAAAACTCTTGGTTCTCTTCAGGAATATACTTCATTGCTTTTGAAATGTCCTCGAGTTCTTCTTCATGAATTGTTACATTAGAGGGATGGATAAACCTTTTGAGCTGGCAATTTGCACATTGTATTCTGTTGGGATTTGTGGTGTAAGGTGAATGCATTATTGAAGCCTCCAATGAAATGGCATGCAACAACAGTTTCCCCAAGAGAAGAACCATACCTGAATTCCATAGAGCTTAAAATTGAAAATTCATGCTTTTGAGGTCGAGTAACTGACTTGCTTTGTCTTTGTAGACAGAAACGTTTTTTTGTAACATTCAGGGCACCAGAATTTGAAATCCAGTACATCATCTGAATCTATCATGTGAACGGTAAATTTTCTTCAGATTCTAGCAGAACAAAACATTTCAAGGATTAACATATTTATTGCGGTAATTTACATATTCTTCACCACGAAGATAAGCTCTTTTAATCTCCATTTTACAATTATTGTATTTCATACTTTCCTTTTTCTTTTCTTACAATCTTTAACAGAAGGCACCATGACGTTAAAAGCTTCTAAGAGCAAGGCTGTTTTTATATTCACAACTCCTTATAAATCAACAACAAACGATGACAATCTATTGGGTTCTCCTGCCACTGTTGCTTGAAGTAAAATGACTGACATTGGTTGCTACGCGCCCGGAAAAGCTTTTTGAAATAAATTAATAATGACAATCTGGCAACATCTCATTATTACCAATCATTGACATTCGAATGTAGAAACAAATACTAAGAAGTTATTAAACTCAGTGCTGATAATCATAACTCATGAACTACGTTAAACTCTTAATTTGTGAAATGGCTGTCATTTGGCTAGTGTCCTTCCATAAATAAACTATAAAAATGGGTGTTCATTTCATAGCTTTGTATAGCTTTGTATAACTTTTCATAGCTTTGCCTGACCGTACCATATTATAATTAAAATGCGTATGAACACCCACAGAAACCTATCCCACTTGTATCTCATTTTGGCAAAAAAATGACTTAGGCCCTTTCATAAATAACCGATTCATACGTTAGACGCTACAGCAGGGCTGCTTCGGTGGGCAATCGATGGTTCTGCATTGGCCCAGCGCGTATCTGCAGGCAACCGATGTGGCCCACTTCTTATGAAGTCAGCCGACGGAAGAGTAGTGGAGGTGCAAAGGCTCGATAGGCTCTGGTCTAGTGAAAGACGTGTGGCCGCGGGTCACTGTGGGCATTCTGGCCCGCATTCCTCCAATTGTGCTGCCTTGCGTTTGAGACTGCACTCCAACGTCGCCACTCCCTCTCCCAGATCTTTTCCTCCTCTCCGGGTTTAGCGGGTCTGGCTGCCACCAGTAGTGCACTGAATGGACTTTTTTTAACCACAGCAGAACTGAACCCTGTCGACTGATTCGCACCCATTCACTTAAGGCTAACGTTGGGCCTACGGTCTTCACTAGTCAATGGTGACAAGAACACTCGGTAAGTACCCTGCGCAGCTTCGATATGAGGAATGGGAATCAGGCAAAAGTCGGGAGAATCGTCGTTTGGGACCGCACGTGGGGCACAGGACCAGCCTCATACAAAGGAGTGTGTTAACACGAGAGAGAGAGAGAGAGAGAGAGAGAGAGAGAGAGAGAGAGAGAGAGAGAGAGGTGGGTGGGAGAGAGAGAGGGAGGAAGGGAGGGAGTGAGGACGATTAAGAGAGAGGGAGAAAGTGGACACAAGAGTAAGAACAACGTAGGACAACCATTTAAAGTTAAACGTCAACCCTGCAAAGAAGAGATGCCGCAGGTTTAAAATCACTCTCTTGCAAGAGGCGCATTCAGCCCCTGCGGGCTGCCGCGGCGAGAGCCCATCCATGCGACGCGACGAATGGAGCTTCCGCTCCGGGGGTCACGGGAACTTTCACCTGCCACTGCAGCGAGCTCCGCGCCGCGCCGCGCCGCGCCGCGCCGCGCCGCGACGCCGGGGGCAGGCTCAACGGCAGCGACCTTCGCCGTTCCGCACAGCGGCCACTCGGCCCCGCCCCCACCGGCCCTTCTTCCGCCATCCTTTCTACCAAGCACTCAGGACTCTCTTTTACGCTCCACATTTCAGTTGAAAAATACTTTTTTTTTAAGGGACTATTTTGCGACATTTTGAAAATGGAAAAATTTGCGAAAATTTCAATGTATCACACATTCACCTGAGAATTTCTAAGAGAATATGGTAAATTAAAACTTCATCAAACTCTTAGATAAAGACATTATTAATTTACAAGTAATATTAATTCTTTCGCGAATTTGGTTTCTTTGAAAACTGAGATTAATAATAATAATAATAATAATAATAATAATAATAATAATAATAATAATAATAATAATATCCTTAGGTAGGCTACATCAACAAGCTGCATTTCTTTGACCAGAAAGTAAATACATACAAGAAGGAAAAAATACTGAAATTACGTCCCTTTCTATGTGGCATCCGATATCAGAAAATAGTCTCAGATATATTAAGGGAGATTCATAAATTGAGATACTTGAATTTCCACGACATTCTCTGATAAAATTTGGTTTGTCATAAAGTTACATTTCACGAAGTGTCGTTGGGAAATATTCATTTAGGTGACTGGTGTTGTATGTTAAGCGATCTCAATTTTGATGTTTATTCACTTCCAGTTTTAAATGAGTAATATTTCTGCGGACAAGAAAAAAGGGAAAAATTAAAAATGAAAGGGGAGGTGAAAGGAAAAACTATATTTCACCTAAAACAGTCCTCATGCACAGTCACGACCTTTCTAAGCAAAATCGGATCGCCCCAACTTTTTTATGAATACCAAATTGTTGGCCAAACTTACCTTTCTACGAATGGGATCGACTCACTCAATGCATCGGCGAAAAATACGAACATTAAAATGAACTGAAAATCAGGTTTCGCTGTTGGACGCAAAAGTATGGTAATAAACTTACAGTCGGTACAATACTTAGAAGAGTATAACAATTTTCATTGTATGATTTTATAATAACTTTCACTTTTCCAGAAAGAAGGGAATCGAGATAGGTACACAAAATTTCCTCCAACTTTTAATGATCTGCGATGCAAAGACCAATTGGAAGGATTCTCCGATTCGTATTACTTTCGCATCACCAGAGTATTATGATTTTATAAGGAATTCGTGTATATTGGAAATAAAAAGTATTGTTGATTGGTTTATTATTTTGTAAAGGAATATTTACTGCTAAAATTTAAAGAATCAAGAAGTTTCTTCCCTATCTTCCTTACACGATGTCAATACGTTATTTGAGACGCAACTCCTGCTTTAAAAATCGCATGAATTAGTAAATATTATGATACTGTTATGCTTCCGTAATTCGTACAAAAAGCAACCACAAATGTACCAAAATATTATTAAATTCAGTAAAATTTTATTTCTCAATGAATCTATCACTCTTCAACAATAAGTACACTTTGCAACTGCTAAAAAATATAACTTTTGATTTATCGCAAAGGCAACATACTCACCAAAACTATGCACCATCATTTTAGTTCGCGGATTTCAGGGGAATGATCAAACAGCAACTCACCTGAAAAAAAAAGAGCACAACAAATGTATCTACAAACGAACGAAAGCAGCTTCTAAACTGAAATTTTGGAAAATCTCAAATATTAAAAAAACAAATATTAAGTTACAACAAACTGTTGTATTTTGCCGTATGAAACAAACACATTATTTTCGAAGGTATTTTCCATATTATTTGAATCGTTTCATACAAATGTTTTGAGAAAGTAGTAGTTATAACAGCAGCAATTATAACGAATTTCATCTAATATTTATAAGTAGTCAACACAACAACTTTACGGCATGAGATAAAGCAATAGATTCATCACTAAGATCGCTGGTGTCATTCTCTAATAAACCCCGAATCTGGACAAGAGACAAACACAATTATTTTAATTTATTCTTTAAACGTTCATGACCCTCACTGTCCATAACGGGACTTAGGTACCATTTAATTAAAATAGTATGTATTAAAATAGTAATAGTATTTAATTAAAAAATGTAATTATTATTCCTAGAAAAATTCGCCCCTCAACAAGGAATTAAATTATTCCTGGCCAACCTACAACGCTCTTAACAAGGGCGCCAGAAAGAGGGGAAAAGGCGTTTTTAATCTGACTAAAAGTGATATCACCGAAGTTCCAAGAACACGCTGGCAAATTGACGTCCGCAACAATTATCTCCACAGATTTCACTGGTGCGGAAAATTCCTGGCGCGTGCGGCGGGAGAGGGAGAGGGAGAGAGGGAGTGCGGTGCGTTGCCGGGGCGCGGGCGCGGTGCCTTATCCGGTGGCCGCAATCGATTTCCGCGTTAATTGAGACGAGGGCCGCCCCATCGCTCGCGAGTTGATTTACGACGCCACGCCGCCGCGATGCATCTCACGTCCTTGCAAAAAACGCCGACGCTGCCAACGTCAGCGCTCCGGACCGGCGACCGCCGCGCCGCCGCCCCGCCACGGCTTGCGGCGGGAGGGCGCTCGCCCGCGCTGACGGACAGAAGAAAAGGGACGAATCGAAAGCGCCCCATCACCGTCTGTGAAGGCTCCTCCAGCCGCGGAGCGCGTATGACAAAAGCGCACGGCAGCGCCGCCGCAGGCGAGCGGGGTTCGCTTTGAGGGCTCAAGCGAACGCGCGGGGCGAGGCGCGTGATACACGGCGCGGGTGAAACGACGTTGAAAGCCGGATTTATGGATTTCGACGTTTCGAATTTGAATACACAACTTGCGAGTTCGAGAACCTTCCAGCCTGAATAAGGGATTTATTTTTCATTTCCGATCCACAAATAAGGAAAAATCAAAACAAAAACAGTTTCGGTTGTTTACCAATTACTTTCGGTAAAAATTCATTCCAAGAAAACCATCGAGAATAAACGTGTAAATCTTTTAAATACGAAAACTAAATACAGCGCATTAATTTTTTCCCGCATTTATAGTCTAACGTTGGAAATTGAATATTGAAATTATATTTCGTAACTTTAATTATATTCCTTTATGAACGTACGAATTACAACATTACATTTTCACTTCAAAAACTGAAATACTTTCCTCACTGTTTCATTTCATTAGAGGCTGCAAACAAAAAATAATAGTATTACGACGTACTAACTCAACACTCGGTTTGTCCAAATAGCCTATTAAAAAGTATATTCTCACAAACTAAATCTAGCGTAGTAATGTCAAGAATAAATTGAATGTAATAAATACAACTGACGATAAGATGAGTGGTGAACGGACCAAGAAGATTTGCATAGAAACATGTAAACGCATGTATTACATTGTTGCAAAGCACCTTCTTGCAGAGTTGGGAGTTCCTCAAGGATGAAAAGCAATTTCCTTGTTGTTAAAGCGCGCAAGGCTGCCTGCCGCAGCCTCGATCACACGGCGCGCCGCCTGCCGCAGCGCGGCGGTCTGCTGCTGTCCCCGCCTCCCACACTTCCATCCCTCACCGCCCACTGCCCATCGCCCACGGCTCACGGCCCGCCCGCCGGACGCAGCGCTAATCAAGGCGCAGCCGGCAGAGCAAACATCCGCGCACTTCCTGGCCGCGTTGTGACGCAACAGCCCCAACGGGCAACACTGCCGCCGCCGTCTGGCTCGCAGCAGCTGTTGAACTGCGTACTGCATTGAGTTGTTGCATCTCGAATTTAAAAACTACTCCTAGGAGGTTGCGAAACTACAGTACACAACAGGCCACACACAACGCCAGCCTGATGTGAATGGCTGAGGTTGCTAAGAGCCTGTACCCACCCAAGCGCCTTGTTTCATAGGATCGCTTATTCGAATTTCGCATTGGGCATGAATGTTTGTCTCTTTCTTCCGTGTGTGTGCTGTCGAGAACCTCATGTCCTACTGACTGCAGAACCGTGGAGCGCTGTGTCTAGAGTATGATTCAAGAAACCCCATTTCGGTGTACAGGCAACCGGCTTCGGCTGGAAAACACCCTCAAAAAATTACACCTGCCCCCTAATACTAGCAAAAAACAGGACAATAAAATAAAAAGTCAAAAAATGGTAGTCAAACTGGAGGATATTTCTGATACATTATACATATGATATTCATATGAAATGTGGAAATACTTACTAGCAGTCAGTGGCAGTTCGTGCTTTTGTTGCACGGTTGAACAACCCCCGAGATAATCGTAAAATACTAAAGTTAGAAATATATATTTCCGATTTAATGTCGATGAATAATCGAGACAGTGCAGAAATATCGACGTATGGAATAATTTGAAATCAGCGAGCGCCCCTCATGCGCTCTCTCTGGCGACTCGTTGCAAGCAACGCACAGGTGTGTGATGTCACGCTCTTATAGGTTTAACATTCTGAAGTACGAGTCTCCGGGCTTCACGCGCGTCCCTATTTGAGTATTGTGTGTGTGCGCGTTTTTGTGCCGCAACGATACCATGGAAAGCGACACAACTTGCCACCGTGGAGTGCTGAGAACTCGTCGCCGGTTTAACTGGCAGGGGGGGACTCGGGGAATACCAGTTTTCTGTCTTCACCAAATATAACTATATTTACGCATATTGTTTTATCGTCTCCTGTATTATTTCAGTAGTATACCTTTGGGTTCCGGCTCTCACACGCAACCAATCTTTATAAATGAGGGCTCTAAAGAAAGAGAACTTCACGGAGACTTGACGAATTCCACTTTCACTTTAAAAATATGGATGATTTCTTTTAAAAAAACGCATCGAAATATTCATGTAAAATGCCACCCGCATCACATGCCAACCTATATCGGCAAATAACTCATAAACAAAGCGTTTTAGAGCCTTAAAAAGTAAAATTTTGAGGCCAACGGCCTCAAAGAAATGTTTTTCACACCATAATCTACAAGATGAGACATTCTTCGATCCATTCAATTAACTTTTCAGTTCCACGCTTCAATACTATCAAGGCCACCTCAATATTTCAGCCCTTCCTGCTGGTAGCAATTTT
The DNA here is from genome assembly GCA_031308135.1 of Acheta domesticus. Lineage (NCBI taxonomy): Eukaryota > Metazoa > Arthropoda > Insecta > Orthoptera > Gryllidae > Acheta > Acheta domesticus. Next base: position 49,507,471 of record JAHLJT010004567.1, read on the forward strand.
TGTGGTGACACGCTTAGAAGGCTTAGATTCGACAATCTTTATTTATGCTTTCTGTTAACACCGTAGTTTGTGCAGTCTGACGAGGTTTATTTGCATAATCATTAATTCAAGATTTGCTCTCCAGCAACAACTTGAAGTACTATTATAGTTGCTTGGTACCTAAACCTATGAAGATTGTTTCTTATGAGTGTAGTGAAACTATTCAATTTACGTTTTTTCATGGTCTATAAGTGCTGTGTACTTAATTGTGAAGGGTTGTGGGTGTTCAGTGAAGAGTGAAGACTGTGTTTGTGTTTTACCTGTACCAATATTTTCGTTATCATTCGATACAATTTTCAAGTCAACGGGTTCAGACACGTAGCTTTCTCAAAAGTAAAAAGCTAATATTTTTGTGTCTATTACGAAAAACTAAAACCTAACTGACAAAGAATATTGAATAATTACTTCAAATGCCTTTAAGTAAGTGTTGGGAATTGTTCCAAGCAAATTCTCCACGATATTGAATAAATATTTATTGAAAATTTCTTTTACACATTATGTCACACCCACGGTTCGTTATCGAGCCACACGGTGGCGTCGATTGTCAACCACAGCGTCGACCCGGCGGCGTGGGTGTGCGCCGAAGTCAACGGGGGCGGCCCGGGCCTAGCTCAGTCGGCCAACTTTGTAACCTGCTTAGAATCTAACTCGGATGGAAGGAGTCGTAAGGCGTTTGCTAACTACAGAAACAATTCAGTGGTTGGTAAAGCAAATAAAAGGGTTTATTCCCGCCTAATAATAGGCCGGGGAAGTTACAGTGATTCAAAGAGTTAAGAAAGGCCCTACCTGATGAGCTCAGTTAGAAACGAAAGAAAAAATGAGATAAAACTTAAATCAAAAAAAAATAAAGAACGAGAATTACAATTAAATTCCTTTACAGGCCCCAACAAACTCTAGGCCATTCGCCTTCTGGCTGACAATAATGAGGAAACAAGTGCCTAAGCGCGGCACAGCAATGCACAATAGTTCTTTGGCGGTCGTTGACCGAAGTTTATGCCTGAATGGGGCGGCGTGTAGGCGGCCCTCGGCGTCGGCGGCGGGGGTCGCGGCTTCTCTCCGTCTGGGTCGGCGGCTGAGATGGCCCTGCCAGGCCGAGAAACGTCCTTCCACCGTAGCTACCAAAGGAGCGGCGGCGGCGACAGCGGCTGCGGCGGTGACGGCGGCGGCGGCGACGGTCAGCTGGCCCGGATCGTGAATGATCGCGAATTCCGTTCACACAAATTAGTAGTTCTCACGGAAAGTTCTCTGGAGTTATCACGATCACGAATCTCGGAGAAAACTAGTCACCGGTCACTGCCCACGGCAGAGCTCAGTGTCCACGAACTAAATCCCAAAATAATAATTCTCCCTCGAACGCGGCGCCGGAGCTATCGCTTACTCCGCGGCGCTCGCCACCCAAAACAAGTCGAGTACACGTAGCCCTCGAACGCGGCGCCGGAGCTGTTACTCGCTCCGCGGCGCTCGCCCCCCCCAGCTCAATCGAACAAGAAGAAGTGATGCTCTCCCCTACGCCGCTAGCGTGGAGGTCTCCTCGTTCCGCCACCCCGAAAATTCAAAAGTGCCCCAAAATCGCTCCCACCCCACGGAATTTTGCCCCTGATTGGCTAAGTGCTACTACGCCGTAATTTTGTCCTCGGCCAATCAGGTCCGATGATTCTAGGAATTTTCCGTAGCCCTATCTCTGTCTGGAAAACGCTCTCCGTCTGACTTCGGAAGTAGGTCAGTAAAGGGTACGCGGAATGTCCGTTGGGACCCCTGGAGAAAACTGCGAAGGACGGTCTGGGTACTTAGTGCGCATGATACCCGGAACGGCGGGATCAGCACACGTCTCTAATCTCTTCTTCGGCGCCCGGGTGCGTGACGGGATGAGGGTCGACTCGCGGACGATGGCCATAAACTTTAGAGGAGCGCGTGCTGTCATCCCTTCCATTAGCGGAGGGGGCGCGCCGACCCGGCTGGCGGCTGCGGGGGTGACGCCTCGCATCGACAGTTATTTGTGAAATTTAAAAAATATTAAAAATAGCGTACCGCTACATTGGCCCTCCCCTCCGAATAGAGAAAAAAAATTGGGGCTTTGAAAAATTGAGATTTGGAAATGAGAATTTTTTTTCTCGTCGTGATGAAATTTCAAAAAAAATAACATGGCGATGCCTAACATTAAAATCATTCTACAGTAACTAAGAAAATTGCAACTACTACTAGATCTTAATTCTAATTAACCCTACAAAATTTAACAAAGAAGAACATGAACTGTACCGCGAGCCCAAGGTACTCCGAATCGTGTGCAGAGGTTGTCAGTGACTTCTACTCTTTAAACGGACGGAGGTTGAAAAAATTGAATTTTCCGGCTGGAAGGCCGTTTTCGTCCCGCAGGAGGCATACGTTTCCAGACGTAGGTTAAGCCGTTGTATAAGAATCCCGTGAACTTCCTATCGTCGGGGTGGATGGAAATCTGCCAATAAGAACTCGAAAAATCTAAGGCCGAAAATTTTTTAGTTTTGTTAAATTTCCAAAGAATTTCGTCTATGTTTTGAGGTGCCTCGTTTTCTGGGACTGTAACTTCGTTGATTCGTCGTGCATCTAAACAAATTCTAACTTTCCCGTCTTTCTTCTTGACAACAACAATCGGGTTTAAGTAGGCCGTGACTGACCTCTCAATAATGCCTTCACTAATCATGTTTTTGATCGTTTCATCGACTTCCCCCCTAATGGACTGCGGAATAGGGTAATTTTTCACTTTAAAGGGTGAGTCATCGGTGACCTGGATCCGAAAGCAAAAGTCTTTTATTGGATGCACGGGACGATCGAAAACGTTGCCGTATTTGCAGAGCAATTGCTGCAGCTGATGGCGCTCGTGGTCATTTAGTGAATCATTTCCTAGCAAGCACTTGTTAATGACTCCACTCACGTCATCCCCCGAATCCCCAAACCCACATGAAATGCTAATGTCCGGTCTGTCCTCGTCATCTTGTATCTCAATTTCCCTACCCTCACCGAAACTCACAATATTCCTGGAAAAATCCACTATCCCGTTATTTTCCCGCAAGAAATCTACCCCTAGAATAACATCATAATTCAAGTCTTCTATGACTAAACATGGCACGTCGAATGAAACTTCCCGAAAATTTAGTGAGATTAAGGCCTGCATGAAAATCGGCTTACTTTTCTTCTTCCCGATTCCTACAACGAAGCATTTACCCGTAGGCAAAGTTGGCACTGGAATGCGCTCACTTATTAGTTGCGAGTAAAATTTCTTTGAAATTGCGCTAACCTCACTGCCGGTATCTACTAGAGCGCGTACATTAAAATTTCCTGTGAGAAACTCGATTACTGGGCACTTCCGTGCGAGTTCCTTCACATGTTCATTCGCATCGTCATTTAAGTCATGAAATGCGTAGTTCACTGACACTACCTTGGAAATTGGTACCTCTGACACAACTCGTTCGGGACCCCGGTACCTTACTGGCTCGAACGGTTCTAATTTAACGGGCTCTGCCTAGTGGAATCATGCTGACCGTTTCTGTCCCCAGCGTTCCCGCCTCGATTCTCATTAGAATCCGGTGGTGGGCGTCGCTCATTTGCAGCGTTCCCCCGATTCCGGTCATCGCGACGCCATGACGGTCGGTTCTGGCCGTTCCCTTGGTTTCGCTCCCAATTATCCTCATAAGAAATTACCCGAGTCCTATCAAATTGAGCGAGCAGCTCCTGGAATCGATCGAAGTCCTCACATCCTACACTATTAATTAAATTTTGCACATAGGTAGGGTAATGCGCGGTCAAAAGCCAAATGACCTTTTTATCCTCTATCATGGGGTCACACAATTTAATAGCGGAGATTTTCTCCATGGCGTAGTCAAGGTAAGATTGGTCGCGTCTTTTGTCCCACCTGGTCTCTAGAATCTTTCTCTCGAATTCGTAACGCGTTTGTTCGTTCCAGTAACGCGCAAGGAACTTGGTACGAAACTCTTCGTACGTTTGTGGGAATGGTGCAAGCGCAGTGAGCCAGAGGGCTGCATTTCCGCGTAGAAGTTCCTGCATGAATTTAGGTTTTAATTTGGACGGTACTGCCTTCGTCAAATCCATGTAATTCTCGGCACGGTCGAGAAAAACCTTTGGATTTTCATCTGCTTTTCCCCAAAAACATAAATTTTGTGGAGGGGCCCACGAGAATCTAAGCCCTGATCCTCCCGATGAATTCGCAATAGGACCGTTCTCTTTCTCTTTCTCGATTTCCTCCCTTACTAATTTTATTAAGTTCTTGTCTATTTCTTTCTTTAACTTTTCTTCCCTGTCCCTGATATTCTCCCCTTCAATAACTCCTAATTTCTCGAATTTGCCATGGATTTCACTCACTTCCGTGCTGAGTTTGGTTTCAATTTTCGTGAATTTGCCGTTCATTTCTGTTTTAACCTCGGCAATATTCTCAGTAATTGATTCGCAATAAGCTTCCACTTTCCTGTCACATGCCTGAAGTTTCTGACTAATTTCTGATTCGATTTTGATAATATTTTCCCTTGCCTCGGCCCTAGAACTTTCTAACTCCTGGCCTAAGTTCTCCACGCTAGTTTCAATTTTCCCACATCTACCCTCTAACTGATTCTGCAAAGTTCCTATTTTGTGATCAAATTTCGCCTCCAAATTTTCTAGTTTCGCGGCCTGGTCAACCAAACAACTGTCTAGCCGGTCAAATCTTTCCTCATGTCTTTTACTGCTTTCCGAGATTTGCTTCGTGAGAACTCGCATAAGTTCACTTAGGGTGATCTCGGGCGCAGGCTGTTCCCCCGAACTGCTCTCTCCCGCCACATCGACGCCTGATTCGTCCAGCATTTTGGCTGTTTTGCGTGAAACGCGCACACGGTATTCACAACACACAAAGCACAAAACAATAACACTTATACACAAAATACAATAATAAATAATATCATTACCAGACCACAAATTGTTCTTTTCGTAGCAGCGTCCTTCCATCCATTTAAAAAAACAACAGTAATAGAAAATTAGGTTCTGCGACTATTATCAAAATGGCACTGAGACATGAATTGATTCTAGGGCGTTTTACTGGGGTATCTGTGGTACTATCGAGCCCCACTTGGGAAAGCCAATTGTCACACCCACGGTTCGTTATCGAGCCACACGGTGGCGTCGATTGTCAACCACAGCGTCGACCCGGCGGCGTGGGTGTGCGCCGAAGTCAACGGGGGCGGCCCGGGCCTAGCTCAGTCGGCCAACTTTGTAACCTGCTTAGAATCTAACTCGGATGGAAGGAGTCGTAAGGCGTTTGCTAACTACAGAAACAATTCAGTGGTTGGTAAAGCAAATAAAAGGGTTTATTCCCGCCTAATAATAGGCCGGGGAAGTTACAGTGATTCAAAGAGTTAAGAAAGGCCCTACCTGATGAGCTCAGTTAGAAACGAAAGAAAAAATGAGATAAAACTTAAATCAAAAAAAAATAAAGAACGAGAATTACAATTAAATTCCTTTACAGGCCCCAACAAACTCTAGGCCATTCGCCTTCTGGCTGACAATAATGAGGAAACAAGTGCCTAAGCGCGGCACAGCAATGCACAATAGTTCTTTGGCGGTCGTTGACCGAAGTTTATGCCTGAATGGGGCGGCGTGTAGGCGGCCCTCGGCGTCGGCGGCGGGGGTCGCGGCTTCTCTCCGTCTGGGTCGGCGGCTGAGATGGCCCTGCCAGGCCGAGAAACGTCCTTCCACCGTAGCTACCAAAGGAGCGGCGGCGGCGACAGCGGCTGCGGCGGTGACGGCGGCGGCGGCGACGGTCAGCTGGCCCGGATCGTGAATGATCGCGAATTCCGTTCACACAAATTAGTAGTTCTCACGGAAAGTTCTCTGGAGTTATCACGATCACGAATCTCGGAGAAAACTAGTCACCGGTCACTGCCCACGGCAGAGCTCAGTGTCCACGAACTAAATCCCAAAATAATAATTCTCCCTCGAACGCGGCGCCGGAGCTATCGCTTACTCCGCGGCGCTCGCCACCCAAAACAAGTCGAGTACACGTAGCCCTCGAACGCGGCGCCGGAGCTGTTACTCGCTCCGCGGCGCTCGCCCCCCCCAGCTCAATCGAACAAGAAGAAGTGATGCTCTCCCCTACGCCGCTAGCGTGGAGGTCTCCTCGTTCCGCCACCCCGAAAATTCAAAAGTGCCCCAAAATCGCTCCCACCCCACGGAATTTTGCCCCTGATTGGCTAAGTGCTACTACGCCGTAATTTTGTCCTCGGCCAATCAGGTCCGATGATTCTAGGAATTTTCCGTAGCCCTATCTCTGTCTGGAAAACGCTCTCCGTCTGACTTCGGAAGTAGGTCAGTAAAGGGTACGCGGAATGTCCGTTGGGACCCCTGGAGAAAACTGCGAAGGACGGTCTGGGTACTTAGTGCGCATGATACCCGGAACGGCGGGATCAGCACACGTCTCTAATCTCTTCTTCGGCGCCCGGGTGCGTGACGGGATGAGGGTCGACTCGCGGACGATGGCCATAAACTTTAGAGGAGCGCGTGCTGTCATCCCTTCCATTAGCGGAGGGGGCGCGCCGACCCGGCTGGCGGCTGCGGGGGTGACGCCTCGCATCGACAGTTATTTGTGAAATTTAAAAAATATTAAAAATAGCGTACCGCTACAATTAATTGCATTGTTTTTTATTTTTATTTTTAATTGTGTTAGTACATTGCAAGTTACCTTTATAGATTTTAAACAAAAAAAAGTTTCCTTAAATACTTTCCCTCTTAGAATGGAAATAGAAGGATAGGGATGAGTGTGGGGTCTAACATGCGAGAGTTCTCGCACAGGTACGCAGAGATAGTGGGGGGAAACTTGTGCTATGGCACAACACAAAAACACTTTTTAAAGTAGCTAAATTAAAAAGCTTGAAATAAATGGAAAACAAAAATCAAAACGCGCTAGCCTACAATACTACGTGAATCAATTAAAAAACAACTAAATTTAAAATTATAGAAAGAATAGTGCAAGTCACCCGACAACTGCCAACGATCGCAGTTCAAACGCACGATTTAAATGTTGGCGCTATCTGAAAGTATGTACACCAACGTCCAGCTGCAAACTCATATTGTAAATAAAACACCATTTGATATTAAACTCAAGGTGTCGGTTCGTTAAGATATTAAAAATGCAAACATCGTTTGAGCAACAATCCCATGTACCGAAGTGGGCTTACTAATGCCTACTAAATTGTTTCTAATGCTAACAAATGGTATTTAGTGCTCAAAGGTGAAAACAAATGTCCAAGAGAGAAGGGCTTCTGGGCCACATATCAAATTCTATTAAGTCCAACTTTGTTTTATGTACAAACTTCAACCTTATCTTATGAATTATATTATATCATCACCTGATTGTCTATAAGAAATGGAACCTTTCATTATGCAATTTTCAAAAATAATCAATAAAAACTTCTAGTTAAGTCGCGGACTACACCGTAATTTATGATGATTTTTATCCTAACTACTGAAATTATGCTGAAACATACATTAGATACGACTTTTATTCAACATACTTCATGATTAATGTACATACGATAAAATTAGTATGTAATTAAATAAAAACAATGAGTTGTGCAATTGTATTGTATATGGCTGGTATAATATTTTTTTTCAAAGCAATCACGGGCCACACAAAAATGATCCGGCGGGCCGCATGCGGCCCGCGGGCAGCCAGTTGGAAAGGCCTGGTCTAGGCTATCAGGAACAAGCCGGGTCTCTGTCGTGGTGGCTGACGTTTAGTCCAGGACAGTATAGACAATATAGTTCTTTTCCAGGTTGATGCTATTGTTCTCGTCGACGCTCCTGCTACCGGCATCTTAGAACTGGAACTGACAAATCTTTCGAAAAGAAGTAAGAATCTTTCCCGGTTTTGCGCACGCATTTTTGTGAGTTTTTTAGCCTTTGATTAGTGAAGATTGCAAGTGTTAAATATTATTTCCTTGTGTCCATATTAGACTAAGAATTCAGTAGAATTGTTTTAAAAACTCCTTTTGGTTCATACTCTAGTGAAGACAAACTAATATTAAGAGAGCCAGAAAGTCAACTCCGCGTCTTCAAAAATGTTTTGAAAATATCAAATGATTAAAAAAAATTTTTAAAAAATTAAAAAAAGAAAAAAGAGGATTTGATCGGAAATTCCAAAAATATTTTTCATAAGGGGGACACCAGCCGCCACTACTTGTATTCCATGAAACTCTACGCTCCCTCAGACTCTGACTACCCCAAGGAGAAGTGTTGAGCTCCAGAGTTGAAACGTCACTGAACAGACCTCACGTCAGGGTACACTGCATAATCCAGAATGAAGGAAGACGAGAAGCTTCCAAACCAGTTCTTCTCTTCTGCGGTTCTTTTATAGCCTACTTCCCTGCTTTAAATACAGGGGACGTTATTTTCTGCATGCAGTTTTCTGCAAGTAGGCCTGACGAAATTCTGATACGTCTAAGTTACCGCACGGCGGTAAGAGTTTTCTTGTTCGATGAAGAGTACCATAAAGGGTATTTCCAATTAGCTCCCTGACAAGACGAACCTGGTAAGGATCAAGAAGTGAACGAAAAATAAATTAAACACTTTTAAACAAAAGGAGTTAAATTAATGGTGTTCAAATGACCACTTAACTACAGTGAATATTTAGCTATCTTCATTTCTGTATTAGATATTTTAAATCAAGGTACATTGGAATCTCCTTTCTCAGTCAAAAAAGATTAAACGCGCAATTTTCATACTAAATAAATTATTTTGCTTTACATTTTTGACCCGTTTTTTAATATAAAAATAACAGAAAAATTGTCATTTCAAAACAAACTATAAATATAAATTCTCAGTGTATGTGTAATAAACAATTCAAACAATAAAGATAGGATTCTGGCACAACAAATTGTTTACTTGTTGTTATATATACTGAGACGTATTTTCATTTCATGACAAACATCTTTATTTCCCTTTATCGGTCTGTTCTCTTCATTCTTCTTTATTCTCTACCCTACGAATTATTTGCATCTTACCATTACCAGAATACCATTTTCTATCAAGAAATTTATCTCAACTGCCATCTTGATGACGCGATTCCTTGTTCGCAATTTCCTCTCGTACGCTACTACCGTTTAAGACACCTCCAGAAGCTTCATATAACGGAATGGAGGATATAAAACTATGATCCTTTTCAAACGATCTCACTCCCATACGCAGAGTATGAGAGTCTAGCATGAACTATCCCAACCGAAAGAATCACGAAAATGGCAACATTTTCAGTCGGAGAAAATTGTAGAAAAGATTACATTCCATTTCCTTTAAATGATATCACAGGGATGGTCAATAACCCTCAAAGTAATATAAAACAGAAAAGTAATCTTCGGTGATGAGAACTTTTTTTATGCATGATTTGTAAAAATTACTGTTCATTTCTCCACTATAAGATACGTACGAAAACGAAGATAAATATTTCAGAGAATGTTAGTAAGCCGGTGCAAACAGTGTAAAACCTTAATTGAAGAGCTTATTTTCAATGTGACATAACTCCATTTCCTTTTGTTTTTATTCTCCGAATGTGCATACATTACGTTAAGGAAAATGACAATTTTTGGCAATTTATAAGAAATCAACGACACAAAACCTTGTACGTGTACTATAATTGGATAGGGAATTACATCTTACTCCTGCACCCAACATATTTAAATCGAAAAAAATGTAACTTTCTCCAAGAGCTGTTACAAGCTCATTTCCAAATAGTACATACTGAATGGGTACTGAAACGAGCAGAATTCACATGGATTGAAAACTACCAGACGAACCTCCACAATACGATTATTGTCTCCCGCCTAACGTTACGGAGGAGTACAGTTCGCGTTAATGTCAAGTGCTGAAGGAACACTCCTAAGTAGCGAGTGTTAGGCCAAGCGGCGTGCGCTGGCAAACACGATAATAAAACACAAAATTACACAGCCCATAGCGACGAGGAAAGTCCGGCCGCGCGGATCCTCCCATCATTTCGCGAGAACTTCTTCCCAGCGGCGTGGCGTGGCGTGGCGTGGCGCGGCGTGCTGTCGTGGGCGAGCGTCGCGTCGCGTCGCACGCGCCTAGCGGTCGCTGGGACGACGTCGCTTCGCGTTGCGCCGCGCGGGTTGGGCAGCGCCGCCGAGGCGTCGCGTCGAGTCGCGCCGCGGCGGAGCGCTGGGCGTCACGGGTAATGGGCCACAGCGGTGGTCGCTGCGCTTCGCGAATCCCGTTGCTCTTTGTTCGCACCGGCGCCGCAACCACAGCCACCGTTTCCGCCACCGCCGCCGTCACCGCCTCCGCCTCCGTCTCCGCTTTCGCGTCAGCCTCCACCTTCGCCTTCGCAATTGTGGGCGGTGGATATGGCGTTGCTTCTTTCCCCTCATTCATCCTTTTCCTCCTCCTACCCTGGCCGTAGAGTAAAAATGTATACATCCTTAGTCTATGCCCTGGCCGCTTCCGTTCCGTGGGCGTTGACGCCACCGCAACCAGCTCGACCTACGGCCATTCCTACAACAGCTGACTCCCCGGGCTCCGTTTGTCGCTTCTATTCAACCAGCATGTTCCTTTATTGAGGCCTCTCGTTTATTCTACAGTTTTGCGGCTTTCTGTCTTCTCTACCTCTGTTCGCCTCAAAACCGGTATAATTGATACATTCTGCGGAATGCGTTTTCTTCTCGTTTCTCCTTTCCGATGTCCTTCTCCCATATTTATTTTCCTAACATTACCTCATTCACTCACCACATTTTCTTTTTTAGTCGTTACAACTACTGCCACCTCATACTTTTATTCTCAAATTCGGTCAAGTTATACAGTAAGTTATAAACCCTCAAATTTAATTTTTTAAAGGTATTCCCCTTCACCTCATGGAAGTTCCATTGTGTTTTCGAAAAAATATTCAACCCACAGAAAGCCTTGATTCCGATATGGGCTATGTCAAAGCCTTCGTTCATATTTCTCGAAGGCTTTGATTACGTCCAACCCACAGCCTTTTTTTGTCGTGACTCGTACAGGATACTGAGGAAAACAACCACGCCACTTGGATGAATTCTCTCTACAGTGTGTGCTTATGCAAAAAGAATCCATTTGGATGTGAAGGTTGTGGTTTATGTTATTCAAAACAGTTTTGTTTGGTACACATTTCACAACTGAGAAATCCAAGAAGCTTCTGGAAATTGAAAAACTGGACTTATGCAGAATGCTACTAATTATTTTCAAGCAAGCAAAATAATTCGCAATGGTATTGTGTTCGAAAAATTTTTCTCTCAGAAAGCAGCGTCTCTGTCTCGAATTCTCCAAAAACTTCGCAAACAGCATTCATTGTTATTCTTATGAAATGTTTTCATTTCAAAGGCCCTAGTAAAGTAGAGAATAAAATAACTAACAGGAAAGTTTCAATGGACAACGAGAAAGTAAGTTGTTATCATTAAGTGAGACAAGCTAACTAGAGCTGAACCACACAATCTCTTTGAAATACATCTCTTGAAATACATCTCTTTGAATCTGATGAATTAAAATTGATATAAGAAAGATGATATGAGTGCGATAATCTACTTCTTTTACTGTCAATGATCTTGTTTTCTAATGGCCCAATAGAAAACCTAATGCAAAGATCTAGAGTCTGTCAGTCTAATTCTTTTAGAAACCTTTCAATGTTTCACTGGTTTGAAAAATATGCCTAGTTAGGAAGCGAATGTTCATGGATTCAATGCAGAACTGGATTTTCAAGTAGAGTCCAGCAAATGAAACTTGAGGTTAAACATAATACAAACATGAGTAACTAATACAATTTGCACAAGTATATGTAATTATTGTTCTGTGTTTCATGCAGTAAACATTTTTAAAAAATGTTTATTCCAATCTCATAACAATTCTATGTTAAGTTTTGCGTTCCAAGCATGTCAACAGAAAAATACGATTATATTTGATGATCACTTTGATGCACGTGATTCTGAATTTTTCAATTTTCCAGAAAACATCCAACCCACATTTAAAAAAAAATCACATTAAAAATAGCATTTCAACGTTATCTGAGCATCATATGAAATATAATACAATTTCCCTAAAAAATGCTATGAAGTATGTTTCAAACGTACGTATATGCGACATTATATGTCACGTTATGCCATACATGTGATTCCCAAGTTGTTATGTACTAAGTGTTGGTAGCATTCTGCAAAACGGGGTCTATCTAATACTTCAATATGTCCCACTTTACAATACTCAATATTACAAACACGAACAGTGGCCATCAAAATCATCAAACTGAAAGATCAATGATTTTCTTTTTTAGAAAAATGTCCATAAGATAAAGTATAAGAAAGACACATTTTTGAGTTTGAAGTCTACTGTGCTTATAACAAATTCTCTAACAAATGAATTTTAATACTGTAAGACCCGATTTACAGGCTAGCTTTTAACGAACGATTCTGGAGTCTGAACGTATGCGCCCAAGCGCAAGCGGCTCTGGCGCCCCAGTAGCCGTTGTTGCAAGCGCGCGCATGCGCTAAACTCCCAAAATCGGTCGTGAAAAGGAAACGTGTAAATTGGGCCCAAGAATGCTTAAGAACGCCATGAACCCGATCGCTTGAAAGGGGGGGGGGTATTTAAACTCGTGACGCTTCATCACGTAACGACAAAACTATCTGCAAATGTTTAATTTTAGAAAAGTTAAAATTACCTTCACAAAGAAATTGATAAATCTGCTATTTGTCATTCATAACTTCCTCCGCCGTTAACACAGTCATTCAAATCTTCTAGGATTCATGAAATTTGGCCTTTCCTTGGATTTTTTAATTGAAAGTCCTACAGCACTTTACCACTCTTAGATACAGTAACTGTCTGCTCAAACGGCCAACTTGGTTAAGTGTCTTTTACATTAAAAGCCATTTGTTTCGTGGAACCGATTGCTTTTTCTATAAAACACGTATTTGTCCTAGTACGTGCCCACCTGGTCCCGCTGCCAGGTACATTTTCAGATTGATCAACATTACGCGGTCTCTTCATGCGCTCTGTTTTGAAGAAGAAGAAGAAGAAGAAGAAGAAGAAGAAGAAGAAGAAGAAGAAGAAGAAGAAGAAGAAAGGAAAAAAGGGGGAAAATTATCTTTCTGCGACACTTTGATTAACTGGAACAGTGGCATCTAGAGTCGCTTATGTTGCAGGGAGATTAACTTGGATAACAACATATTCGATGTGGACTAGGTGTCTAAGAAATAACACAGTTTGCTGCGGAATGGTTGCAGAGTTATCATTAGGGGGCGGATTTTAATGAAATGCCATTTCTTTCGTTTCACTTTAGAACAATGCCGTTTAATATAGAATCAATTTTATGTTATGATGAAAGGAAGCGGCCCATTTTTATATGCCTTTTTTTTTTCATTTTTCGTCGATTTCGACTAGTAAGTTTTTTTTACTTTTTTCAATTATTTTTAATACATTTTTCGCTGATTTCTTGGATTTTAACATCATTTTAATGATACTTGCTTCAAATAATATTTACGAGATGCAACAAACGTTCTCCTCAGAATTCTTGAGTTGCCTATTCGATTTCTTTGCTCAGAAATTGTAATGTGATGCCTTGTATGTATTCTAAAGTTCCTTTGACGCCTGTCAGCGCCATCGTCGGTTCGGCCGATTTCGGGATAACTAAAGACATAAATTTCCTGGTAAAGAGCAGTCCATACCGAAGTTTTGCAAACTGAGTTCACTTGAACGAATGGAAGAAGCCTCAATGACGTCAGTAACGTATCCAACAGTTAACATAACAACTAGTTTGAGTTGTTCATCCGAAATGGTTTTGATTACATTTTTTACGTCATTTTTCTTTGCATTTGCAGCAACTTAAAAACATTTTAAGAGCATTTTATTGATCATTTTTGGCGATATTTTAGGTTATCAAAATCCGCCGCCTAGTTATCATGAATTTTGGAGTCCCTAGTTCCCTAATTGTGGAAAATTGTTGAAGGCTCTGTGCACTTGTGCACGCTGCGGGCGCGAAACCGATCTGAATGTCATTCACTCTCTCGTCTGTCAGCCCTGCTCAGTTCTATCCTGCAAGTTTCTACAGGACATAAAGTGCATTTTCAAGTCTATTTTGAAAGCGGGTTCCGTCCGGTGCAGCCGTAATGTACATTTCTCTAGGAAGTAAATGAGTGATAAGTAAAAGGCGTGTTCGACATTGAGGAGTGAAGGAATCCTGATTTAAATTGTAATTTAAAATTAAAGGTATAATTAAGGATTTTACGACAAATACGGTGTATTTTATTTCATTGCAATGAATACAACCGGACCAGACGTACGCTTCCTATTATCGTATAACCTTGATTCAGCAGTCACCTTTAGTGAGAGCTTAGCACAGGTTTCACAGCAACGCAGCCTACCTTCACCACCCGTTCCTCGCAACAATTCTCCCTGACTCGCCGCAAGCGCCCACCCAACACAAGACGCTTGGCCGCCGCCGCCGCCGCGACCGTCTTCTACAGGGCGGCCCAACGTCAATGCCGCCACCCAGCGTGTCTCCTCTGTCTGTCTCGCCGCCGCCGCCGCCGCTGCCGCCGCTGCCGCCGCTGCCGCCGCTGCCGCCGCTGCCGCCGCTGCCGCCGTTTCGCTTCCTCGCCATCGCCGACTTCGCCGCCGCAAGCGCAGCCCTCGAAAATGCAACGTAAACTCTTTTTAACGACGCGGCGCGGCACTTGATGTTTGCTCAGACTGAGGAGTCGCCGCGCACAATAAGAGGAAAACGCCGCGCCGCGCCGCGCCGCGCCGTCGAAGCTGGCTGGCGAGCCTTCCCTAACTCATTTTTCTCCAGCTGTTGACACTTCAATGCAATAATGCTCTTAGTAAACCTTTGTATCAAATCAGAAGAATGGAAGGTTCGTTCCGCAAGATAAAAAAAAATTGTTTCTGGAGTGAGAGTTACGAATAACGTTCTTGGTCTTCACTTTTTACGATATACTGTACATGTTTCATTGCTTTGACGCAAAGAAGCGCAAGTTTCAACATCTGTTCGGCAAACTCGTTTACTTTGAGTTAATGATATTCATTGGGCATGTCGCTGCGAAATTAATGATATACACGGACTAAAAGTTAATTACATTATTTTCCTTATGATCAGAATGTGAGAAAGAATTATTGAGAACGCTCACGAAATATTTTGCCTGGTTTGATCGTTTCGAAATAAAGAACATTCTTTTAGTTTTAAATCAAACCAGAATTCGGAATTTTATGTTACTGATTACATCATTACCTATTCTAAAATGTTCTCAAGCTTACATTGACTTTTCACCAGAACATTCTGCGCAAAGAGAAGCAACTGAGCGCAGGTAGTTTGACCTAGTTATGATAATTAATGTTTTAATGGTGTGCGTTTTCCTTGCAACGTCCCATAATATGTTGCTGTGTGACGATGAGAAAGCTCACTTCTCAGGTTGAGACAACCAGAATACAGTGGAAGGATATCTATGTGCTAAGAACACGTACCCCTTAACCCATGGCCGTAAGGCCGGGACGCCGCTTGTAGGCCCTGCCCCGTAACGGGTTGTCGCGCCAACTACATACATTATGTAAGTCATTTATTGCCTTTCGAGCACTTGACTGAGAAAAACAAAGAGTTTAATTTGGGAAGATATCAGAACAATGAGACGTCTTTTAGAATCTTGGTAGGATGAAACTACTGCTGAAATAAATCCCAATTAAGTCAAAAGAATTCACAGTTAGACGGGAAAGGATTGGCTCTCAGCAGTCATCGATTCGACAACATTAATGCATTTTTATAGAGAAGTGCAGCTTTAGGAAACATTTAAAAAGAAGCCATTTAAAAAAATTAAGGAAACTTTTTAATTGAATATATTAATTGTAATATGAAATTAATTTACAAACTACTATCCTTTCGGTAAATGCATTTAAAACAAATTTAATATTAACAATTTACTCAATATTTTAATAAATCTCTCGCTAAATACAACTTTTTTCTTTGTGAAAAGGTTGAGATTTAAAGTATCAGAACTCCTTAAAATATTTAATTAAGATAACTTCATTTGCCAATGTTACTAAATTTTACATCTAATAAAATTATTTTGAAGCGTCTAATTGTAACAGTGTAAAAAATATTGTTGCATTTTATTACATTTCCAAGATTTGGGTCATGTCTCCTTAGAATTATCCATGTCTGATAAAATATTTGGTCAGAGGAGTATTGCGATTCTGGAAAGAATGCCACACGACGAATCCAAAATTATTCACACGAACTACGAGATTTTCACAACAGTAGTTTTCTTAAATTTATTTACTGACTACCCGTTCGGCTAGAGCCCTTCGGGGATTTTAAGTACACATACATGAAACATGGACCAGAGGATCTGAGAAAATCTGAGCTGTCCTACAGAAACCAGCACAGAGAAGCATTGGGGCTGCCTCCCACTCGTCACTCCTCGAACGCCAAACGAAGACAAGAAGGGGCACGTGGCGTGGTGGCGTCGTGCGCTCTACCGCCCGCGCAGCCGAGCAGGCAACGCGGCGGGGCCTCCGCTCGCACAGACAATGCGATGACGCCACGCTCAGCTGCCGCCGCCGCCGCCGCCTCCGCCGCTTGCATACCGAGCGGCGGCAATTCCGGCACCCCGCCCACTGCGCCGCCATCTATCAAGCTAAACGATTTACTGGCGGGTCAGCTGCGCGGCGCTTCTTGTTTTTTGTTTGTGTGTGCGCCCCGCACTTTAAAGAGGCGGTGTCGATACGATTCACAAATTGGCCCGACCCGGCCCGGCTCGGCCCGCCCCGCCCTGGCCCGGCCCAGCCCCGCCACACCCCGCTCACTCCCCCCGCGCCACCGGCCCCGGCCCGCTCGCGGAGGGACGACCAATGCCTCCCCGTCAACTGTGCGTGAGCAGACTCCCCAATTTGTTCGCCACATTTGCTCCGATACACCACAGGAGAAGTTGGACAGCCCTGCAGGATTACATCTGCACTCTGGTATATCTCCAATGCAGCTTTACATCCCGACCTCAGAATATGGCAGAAAAAAACCAACAAACAAATCAGCTACAATGACTAACAAAGACCATAAGTACATGCAAATTATTTAGCTTTCAATCTCCTGCATATCAGTCTAAATACTACAATATATTCTCTTCAACTCTTATATAGTAATTTAAATCCTTATTTAAATATCATTCCACTAAACCATTACTTTATTTTTTTTTGTGTACACATAGTTGTCCAATAGTAATAATTTATAATGCTTACATCCAATATTTAAAGACACACTTGTATTATTTTTCAAAACCAATGCTTCATCTTTTGTTACAGCTCATGAAACAAAATACTGAAAGTTCCAACAGGGCACTTTGCATTTAATTTCAGTGTACTGTGCCGTCTTGCCCATGTTTTACCATTTAATAATTATACCTGTACAAGGAAATAGATAGTAAATTGCCTTTACCTAAAACAAAAAAGAATTAACGAACGTTACAGACTCTCCAAAATAACTGTTAATAATGACATAATGAATAATAATAGAGGCAAAAACATTTGACTCCACAGCTTGAAAAGCTAAATTACAACGCGCCACAATGACAAGACGCTGTTCTACGGAAGACAAGTCTGAAGTTACTAGTCACTGCAATTTATTTCAATTCAAATAGATTTTAAGTGAGACAAAATAACTATCCAACATGAAATTCATACCTATTTAAAATCAAACTTGTAGGGAGTACACTGGAATTATAAGCTTGTTGTCAAACAAAACTGCTTTATTCTCAAATACACAGACATTCGACATTCCACACTCCTAAACATCCCTAGGGCCACTGTTTCTGATGTGAAAGTGAAGTGGAGACGTGAAGGGACACGTACAGCACAAAACCGTACAGGCCGACCCCGTCTGTTGACTGACAGAGACCGCCGACTGTTGAAGAGGTTCGTAAAATGGTATCTATCCAGACCATCACACACGAATTCCAAACTGCATCAGGATCCACTCCAAGTACTATGACAGATAGGCGGGAGATGAGAAAACTTGGATTTCGTGGTCGAGCGATTACTCATAAGCCACATATCACGCAGGTAAATGTCGAACGACGCCTCGCTTAGTGTAAGGAGCGTAAACAATGTACGACTGAACGGTGGAAAAACGTGGGGTGGAATGACGAATCACGGTACATAATGCGGCGATCCGATGGCAGGATATGGGTATGGCGAATGCCCGGTGAACGTCATCTGCCAGCGTGTGTAGTTCCAACAGTGAAATTCGGAGGCGGTGGTGTTATGGTGTTATCGTATTTTTCATGGAGGGGGCTTCCACCTCTTGTTGTTTCGCGGGGCACTTTCACGGCACAGGCCTACATCGATGTTTTAAACACTTTCTTGCTTCTCACAGTTGAAGAGCAATCCGGGGATGGCGATTGCATCTTTCAACACGATCGAGCACCTGTTCAAACTGCACGGCCTGTGGCGGAGTGGCTATTCGGCAATAACATCCCTGTCATAAACTGGTTTGCACAGAGTTCTGACTTGAATCCTATCGAACACCTTTGGAATGTTTTGGAACGCCGACTTTGTGCCAGGTCTCGCCAGCCTATATCGATACCTCTCCTCAGTGCAGCATTCCGTAAAGAATAGGCTGCCATTCCCCGAGAAACCTTCCAGCACCTGATTGAAAGTATGCTTGCGGGAGTGGAAGCTGTCACCAAGGCTAAGGGTGAGCCAACACCCTATTGAATTCCAGCATTACCGATGGAGGGCGCCACGAACTGGTAAGTCATTTTCAGCCATGTGCCCGGATACTTTTGATCACTTCGTGTATCTCTAAAAAACAGAACCACGTAAAAAAATGTAGGAGAACAATGTCAATCTGAGGGGAACCATTAATTTAAGAGAAAAGTCAAAGCCCTGTGCTATATATACCAAGTGCCTTGTGAGCTAGCTTTGTAAAGCTTTTACTAATAAAATGTTATTCTCTAAACATGTTCATTTAAATAGACATGACTTTGACGTACTACGTCTTTGCACAGAAAATAAGTCCTAATGTTTTATTTTTTGTTTATAATTTCATAACCTAATTAACACAACAAGACATTTTAGAAAACACAAGATTATTCAATTCCGTAATCATTTTCAATATTTTGTACAGGACAAGATAATTGTTTTAACGTAACAAGTTAATTTGTGATCTAAATTATTTCAAATATGATAATGTCGCTAAAACTGCTAAACAATTTTGGTTACAGGGCTGTTTTTCTTCAAACAAATTACGTCGCAATACAAAATGCTCCGCATACACGGTCTTGTTTTTCCTAGTCAACCTCGCGGAGTTACCGAACAGGAACAGAAATCGTCCTTGTTAGTCGCTCTCTCAACATGCAGCTCACGACCGATATTTATTTTACCACGATTGAACGACGGCCGCCCAGCAACTAGCACACCGTAACTCAACGGAGGCAATGACGCACGTAAATTTTATGTATCAGTGCTCTCTGCATGTCCCCGCGAGTAATTATAAAATATCTCTTGTTGTTTGTCGTAGGAATTAACGAGAGAAACTCCTCTATTTTTTCCCTTCACATTTCACCACTTTACACCCAATTCTTCTCTTTTATGTAGCCCTCTTTCAGATCGGATTATATGCTATTTAATGTGGAAGTGGTCCCACCACACAACACGACAGCGCGAGTGCTATCTCACGCAGTTTCCCTCTGGACCAGTAATCGGTGTATCAAACGAAGGCTCTGGGTCCGTCGGAGGCGTCTCTTTTGCTACTCTTTTCTTTGTGGACTAGTTTATGTGTTTACAGGAGATTAAGCTCTGGGTACACTAAATGCCGGTTGTGAAAATAACAATAAACCACGCGACACGACGCACGGGATGAGGCGGAGGTGCTAAGTTCGACTTCCGCGGTGAACAGCTCGACAGAGCGAGAGAGAGCGAGCGAGAGAGAGAGAGTGAGAGACAGAGAGCGAGCGAGCGAGAGAGAGAGCGAGAGCGAGCGAGAAAGCGAGCGAGCGAGAGAGAAAGCGAGAGCGAGCGAGCCAGCGAGAGAGCGAGAGAGAGCGAACGAGAGAGCGAGAGAGAGAGAGAGAGAGCGAGCGAGAGAGAAGTGATATGAAGTGCGTAAGCTGGGAAACTCGTAATCAAAGATGGTAATTATTTTCACGATGATTCGAACTGTTCACAATAATAATAAAATATAATGCTTCTGCTAACATATTCTACCATTCTGTTCGAGTTAATAGAACATTCCGCTGTATTAATATTTTCTTTGAGTATTTTATATTTTATAAATATGGTATCGTCAAAGTGAAAAGGCCAAAAGAACAAATTGTACGTAAAATATAATTTTTCTTTTATTTCCAGCAAAAAGTTAAAAGAAAAAAGTTGGAGTCGTTTTTTGAGAAAATGGCATTTGAGCGTTTCTGAAAATGCGAAATTTGGAGCTCATTTTTTCAGAAAACTTTAGTTTTCAAGAAACATTATAAGACATCATTTGAAACACTCGTTATAATCAATATTGTAAACAAATCGCGGGTAATGTAAATGACGGACGTGGCGTAAGAGAGACGTGTCAAAAATTACAATTGTTTAATTTTTGTTAAACAACCAAAGAATACAGCAAAAACGTGTTGATGTCATTTTATACAGTATAGTTTTAACACAATCCCTATCAAAAGTCTAAAGAAAAAATCTTTTAAAAAATGACATTTGTGTAATTTGTGAAAAAACAAAAAAATACCCCCCAAAATACTTTACGTCATATAAAAAGAGTGAATTTTGAGCTAGTTTTCACAGAAAACGGTCGAGTTTTCAACAAACTTTACTTGACATTATTTGAAGCACATGTACTCATAAATATAATAATGTAAAAAAATCGCCGCTAATGTAAATATTAACGACGTGAGATACAAGTCAAAAGAATTATATTTTTGTACTTTTTGAAAAAAAAACAACAACAACAACAAAAGAATAGAGCAATATGGCGTTTCTGCCATCTCACAGAGTACATTTAGTACTATCCCTTCCAAAAATTTAAAGAAAAAATTTGAAGCTGTTTTTGAGAAAATCTTGTTTTTGTGATTTTCTAAAATTGCACATATTGCACGCAATATTGCGCAAAAACTACTAAAATTTTCAAGAAAATATACATTACCTTAATGAAAGACCTTACTTTGGAGAACAACTTTTATTTGCACGAATAATCCCTGTACAGTTTTTGAGTAACTCCTCTAGCATGCGTGCGTTCAGATATGTGATTCCGTCTCTCATGGCTAGACCACTTCCCGTGCACCAATCGAGACATATGAGGTGTCATTCCACACGTCTCGGTCTCCTGATGGGGAACTGATAATTTCTTTTCGAGTCCGGCCACAAGATTCAAAGAAATTTCCAAAAACGTATTTTTGCGTGTTTTGGCGCTGCCATATCCGTGAGTATCCCGGGAATTAAACCAATGTCACCTAAGTAGATCTATGTTGATTAACCTCCAGTATCCAAAGACATTTTTTTTTGCTCAATACGCCATCATTTTCTTTCACGACGTTGGCAACATTGATGTTGACATATTTACGTGAACAATTAAAGTTAATTTGAACAAGTGACGCGCGTGGGATTTTTCATTTTAAATTATATCCGTAGGCCTAATACCATATTTTAAAAAATAAATTTACAAAATACACGAACAGTATTGCCTTGGAACTTGAAGAATTCCCAGTGAATACGGAGAGAACAAAACTGCTAGTAATGTTAGAGAATGAATGAACGTTATGTTCGACCTCTCACTTTTACGTTCCTAAGTGTACATACACCGATATCAACAGAAATACTGATTTTCAAATTAATGTGACCCACAACTTATTCATATTAAAATTAAGTAATATCTTATTCACATGAACATACAAAACAGTTGTCTTTTGATGTTTATTTAGATTCGCATTCAAAACGATTAACAGAGCAATTGCAGAAATGGAAATGAACACAAATTAGGCTGGGTTTGATGAGTTTTAATCTCTACAAAAATTAGCGAAGAAAGATATGTAAGTGTTAAGCAAATTCGGGAACGAATCAAATGTACTTGTACATGATTTTGCGGCAGAATTTTCAGAACTAATTGATAATGATCTTACACTAGGATTAGATAATAAACTAGAACAACAACTTACAGGTGATCTTTGAACATTATTGTGCATATTAGCAAAAATCGTAAAAAGTGTAGGCTTTACTAAACTTCAACTATTCGCATCATCAAAATCTTCAAGTATATCTTACGACGATTATAATTTTAAAATTGCAATATTACCAGTTCATATCCCGTATTGAGGTAACATACAAGGCCATTGGTTGTTGGAAATTTTTGAAGGGGAATATAACATTATCAGCTGCTATGATTCATTGGTATATCCAATACCAGAAACTGAAAGAACATATTTGAACAAAGCTACGGATGAACGAAATGAAGCATGAAAGAAATTTTCAACACATGAAAATACTAATAGTTTACAGCGTCGGCGTCGCCACATTCAGCTAATATATATATATATATATATATATATATATATATATATATATATATATATATATATATATGATTATACGTATTTTGCACGCAAATTCTCTTTAACTTCTAGACGAGACGGTCACCCGAATCCTTGGGGTACGCCGCTCTCGAAACAACGCGCCGCCTCGCCTCGAGCGTCGCAGCGCCCTTGGGCACAAGCAAACAAAATTACGATGCGGAGGAAGCAGTTGTGACACTCGCGCACAATGCAAGGAAGTCGCCGCGTGCCCGCAGCCCCTACCATCACCCACGGCTCGCCACAGCAGCCTGGACAGTCGCCTCCGCAACTGCGGGGGAAGGCACTTCGCTGTTTCTGTTGTTAAAGCTGTAACTGCAGTGTGTGAAGTTGGATCAAGCAACATGTAGGCACTTATTCGTTGCACGGGAACGATTTCAATAAACGCCTTTATTGTGGATGATCAAGTCAAAAGCAAATAAAAAATAACATGTTGTAACTGACAAGGGGTACATGAGACATGAAGAGCGAAGCTTAAAATAAACAATCGATCTGTAATATTTTTACTAACGTATCGTTCGTTTGTTTAATTGCGTTAGTCACTGCAAGTGCGTGATCAAACATTTTCGATTATGAAGCTTCTCAAAAACAAGCCCAGGACTCCAATTGACAAAAACATTTGGAAATTACGAAAATTTTGAATACCATACATATTTGTTTCTTGGGTACTGTAGATTCCCATTTCACTATCTTGGGGGAATTGCAAGTGAAAAATGATAATAAACTAACTTAGTACATTATTTTATTTTCATAACCCTCGCATAATCGTATTTCACGTGTAAGTTGCAGGGCTGTTTTCGCTTGTGGTCTCTTGTGGCGCGGTCGTAAACAGTGGGGACGAAAGATTTCATTGTTTCTCGAACAAATCTCACTAGTGGAAATGACCTTGACATTCCTGGTTTATGCAGCGGCATTTCCATGTCGCCACAAATCTCCGAAACCCCACCATGCGCTTATTTGCAATACACCTACGAGGCTTTAACAGCTGATGAATATGCATATTGCGTGTTTCTAGGCAGAGATTTCGCCAATAGGGAACGAGCGTATTCAACGAGCCTGACCAATGGAGCACATTCGCCAGTTTATCACCACGCCATCGTTCCCTTCGGCTTCCTTCCGTGAAATTCCTGCTCATCATCCCCGGCCAGGGCGGCGGCACGGAGTCGACACTCAAACACCACGGAGAGAGAAACCAATGCCCCTGGGCCATCGAGCTTGACCTTGGACAAGGCAACTGCATGAAGAAGGAGCAACACTTTCACTGTTGACACACAGCAGTTACGCTTTAGTGAACGCTCGAGAACTAAGACTTGGAAGTTCTCACTTTCCAACAAGAGATTCTACAACCTATTAAGGTTACTTCTTATGACACTTTTGTACTTGCCAGTTTAAAAATCCCACTGAACGACGGACAAAAGGAAATTTCGCACTTATTTTTCGTAAATTTGTCTGGTTGAACTATGCATCAGAATAACGTTTTAAGACAGTGGCGTCAAGATCTTCTACTGGGGCAGTGGCACGCGTCGTGGCACCGTAGCATGCCACGAGCATTTCTGCGCAACTAGCGTCGGGGAAGGAAACTATTAGTAACCTCACCGTTTTACAAAAGAGATGGCGTTGTAACTGGTGGCGGGGTAATGAACTACGTGGAGAAGCGATTTCGTCGTGGCACTCGTGCCACGGACACCCGTTCGTGGGGTCGGGCGGGACAACGATGTTGACAACACTATTTTAAGATGTCAAATATTTTCATAGGCTTCGCTTGTAACTGAGCAGAGTAAGTTTGAACGCGAAATCAGATATGAACAAAATGTGTAATGGGAGAAAGACATTTTCGTTTCAACTACTTCACATTCTGTTTTTTTCGCTGATAGGTGAAGGTGCCTCAAAATCCCGGGCGGAATTCAGTAAACGAAAGTTCTTTCTCACTCTCCACGTACCTCTGAATAGTGACGACATGGTCAGACCTGACCATTGGATATGCAGTTCTCACGTCTTAGAACATCATGAATCCGCACGGACTCGGAACAAATCCATCTCACGACGTGAAATCCCGGACCCCTAGCATCCTCCGTCCAGAAGCCGCCACCGCACCGCGCGGCGTGCCGGGCATACCGCGCGTGGTCGGTCTCGCTCCGCGCCGGCCCGCCACCACATCGCGCCCAGATGACTATCAACCAGCGGCGGTGACGGTAGTGCCAGCTACCCCTATCAAGACACGATAAGCGCAACGGCGGGCGCCGCAGGGGCGACGCCGCACAGCACGGAAGAGCGCGTTGAGAGCCCCTGGCGTCAGGTGCAGGAGGTGGTGCTGAAAGCCAGGAGGCAGGCGGATGGGCGGACGGTAGGCGCTCGCCGGAAGGGGGGGTGGCGAGGGAAGCGGGCATGTTGGCGAGCGAGCATGGAGCAGGCGAGTGCGGAACGAGTGAGCGGGGCGGGTGAGCGAGGTGGGCGAACGGGCGGGCGGGAGAGCGGGAAGGCGATCGGTTGGCGGACGGGCGAGCGAACGGGAAGGTGGGCGAGCGAACGGGAAGGCGAGCGAGTGGGAAGGCGGGCGAGTGGGAAGGCAGGAGGGAGGGCGAGCGAGCGTGCAGGAAGGCGGACGAGCGAGCGGGAAGGCGGACTGGTGGCGGGCGGGCGAGCGGGAAGGTAGGCAGGCGGGCGAGCGAGCGAGCGAGCCAGCGGGCAGGCGAGAAGATGAGCGAGACGTCAGGGCGGGCGGCCGAGCGGGAAGGTGGGCGGGCAAGAATAGAAGGCGAGCGGGGGTGGCGAGAAGGCGGACGGGCGAGCGAGAAGGCGGACGGGCGAGCGGGAAGGCGGACTGGTGGCCGGGAGGGGCGAGCGGACGAGCGAGCGAGCGGGAAGGCGAGCGGGCGGGCAAGAAAGCGGGCTGGCGGAGGGGAAGGCGGGGGGCTCCGCATGACGTGTGGAAGCCCCGCACGGCGCCGCCGTAAATCCCGACTGCGGCGGCTCACGCCCGAGTGGCTCCTCGACGGCAGGAAGAGGGCGGTGAAGAGCAAGGCCGGCGCAGTGGGAAAGGAGCAGTAAACGTTAAAAGAAGTAAATGAACGAACAAGAGAGGAGATGAAGGGAAACACTAGAAAGTTGTAGCGATTGTCAAAAAAATGGCACCAACACGTCAGCTGCGAAGGACAGAAAAAGACAAGGAAAAACAAGAGAAGAAAAAAAATAAAGCAACAGACAGTGGCACGGCAACGAGCTGGTACAAATGATATACGAGAAAGTAAATGTGATTCAGACGCAGACGTCTGGCAATGAGAGGCGAAGAGAGACGTACAAGTGAGGAAGAATCATTTAGAGCGGCGAACAAGGTGAAGGTCGAGAGGAAAAAAACGAAATTAAAAAAAAATAAGAAAAAAACAGTGGCAAGAAGGGCAGTAGTGCTGATGGAAAATGTTGCGCAACATTTCATTAACAGGAATGATAGACGAGGCAGAGGATATTTAGTTGTTACCGCATTCAAGCACCTCCTGGTATTACACCGAAGAAGCAGCAGAATCGCCAGCGGATGGTCAGTATCGACGGAGCTGGAGCAAAGACGCAGATGAAGAGAAACGAGGCGGAAATAGTTTACTGAGAAAGAATCACGAAAACGTAAGAAGCGATTGAAAGGGTAAAGACGAAGATACAGCCCAGATTAAGCAGGTATGAGAAACTTAAGAAGAACGTGATGGAGGTGAAGAAAAGGACGAGTGCATGAAAGGATAGATACGAAGAAAGGAACTGCCGGGAGTGGCAACGACAGTTGAGCAACTCCAGTGTCAGACCACTTGAGAGTGAGTCAGAACGGATTCTCAGGAACACCTCCGGCCATCCCAGTGAAGAGACGGCAACAGCGGTGGGTGTGAGGACGGCGACGGCAGGCGACGCGGCAGCGGGTGACGGCGGGCCGCGGCGGGCGGCGGCGGCGGAACGGGCCGGCGCTTTTGAAGCCGTTGTCATGCAGAGAGCGCTCCGCTTTAGAGACCATCCATTAGAATAAACGTCAGCTCCCCTGCCGGCGTGCTCGCAACACGCCGCCGCCCACAGCCCCTTCCCCTCCGCTCCTCTCCTCCTCCTCCGCCTCCTCGACGCGGCGTGCTCGCCGTGCCGCGCGCGCTTCTCGCGTCCCGCCCTACCCCAAACCAAAGCCTCTCGCCCCGCCCTTCACCGTCTCCTCTCCGCTCAGCTGCTTGCGTCCCCCCCCCGCCCCCGCCCCCGGCGAGCGCCCGTTTCAGGCGGCGACGGCGGTGAGTGCCGTCTTTTAGCCGGGCGCGTCGTTCGCGACACGGCAGCCTTGTCTACAAAAGAGGGCGACGCGCAGAGATGCGATGAGATGCGACGCGACGCAGGTTGTAAAGCAGGCAGAGGGGACAAGTTCCCGTAGTTACACTACACGGCAC
Organism: Acheta domesticus; assembly: GCA_031308135.1. Classification (NCBI taxonomy): domain Eukaryota; kingdom Metazoa; phylum Arthropoda; class Insecta; order Orthoptera; family Gryllidae; genus Acheta; species Acheta domesticus. Next base: position 49,534,475 of record JAHLJT010004567.1, read on the forward strand.
ATCGACGCACCGCTCATTTCCACGACGCAGCATTCATTCCATTAGTGGAAAAAGAGTTCGTAATGTTAGGCACTCTATAATTAGAATACGCTATTTTTTCATGAAGGACTTTTAATTCGTGGACTGCCTGTCAAAAAATTAGCACAGACATTCACTTCCTCTAAACTCATTTTAATTATGATATTATTTTACAACTGAAAAATTAATCGAATTGACTTGTTTCACAGCATAATCTAATTATTCTTAATATGGAGGTTTCATCTGAGTGATCAAATTCACATTCAACTCATTAACATCACTATTTTCAACACACATCTTCATTTATACAATTCTTTCTCCCATCTTCTCCTCGAAAATATCAATAATAATAATAATAATAATAATACTCATAATAATAATAATAATAATAATAATAATAATAATAATAAATGACTATATATTACAGCAAATCCATGCAAATGACTGGGAACATTTCGAAGTCCCTAGTCCAAGTATATTTTTCTGTATCCATATCAACAAGAAATCACAGCGCGAGTCTATATGCTCTCTGTGCTACATGTTAATTATCAAGTAAATAGATTGGAAACGATAATTTATTATATTAACGTATCTGTCATTCGAATAGTAACAATTATACTAACTCACATAATTCTATATTTCATACTATAATCAGTACAAACACAACAAGACAATAATTGCAAAATCAATACTATCAATGTCACGAATAGAGAGGTAACAAGACCTTTATTGAATTTCCATTATTTCTTATTGCGATTTTTATCTTGAAATTCAAAGTTGATTATTTTCCATAGAACGAATATTTTTAGATATATTACATTTTAAACATATAATAAAAACAAATACACCTGCCATTTCTAACATGCGCCCTCGAAAAGAGTGCCGAAAGAACCTTTTTGCCGTGCGTGCCGAGCGACTCTCCTGTCCCGGGCCTTTGCAGCGAGGCCCCAAGAGCGCGCTCCGCGCAGAGCTGCAAGGGATTCGCTCCTCGGGCACGGCAGGCGTCGCGGCCCGAGCGAGGCGCACGACGCAACGTGAGATAAAATTTTACAACTGTCCAGGACATAAAGAAAACCGAAGCCCGGGGTTAATTTACTTACGGGACGCAATTAGCGGCGTAAATATCCCGTGAAACGCGCGCGTCATCCGCGCCTTCCGAGTAATAACAACCGAGTATCGGTCGCGGGGGCTGCGGGAGTGACGGGCGGTGGGGGCGGCGGGGGTCAGGGGGACGGTGGGGATGGCGGGGGCGGTGGGAACGGCTGGGGCGGTGGGGACGGCGGGGGCGGTGGGAGCGGTGGGGACGGCGGGGGCGGCGGGAACGGCGGGGCCGGTGGTGACGGCGGGAGCGGTGGGAACGGCTGGGGCGGTGGGGCCGGTGGGGCGGTGGGGGCGGTGGGGATGGCGGGAGCGGTGGGAACGGCTGGGGCGGTGGGGACGGCGGGGGCGGCGCGAGCGGTGGGGACGGCGTGGGGGACGGCGGGGGCGGTGGGGACGGCGGGGGTGGCGGGGACGGCGGAGCGGAGGGAGGGAAGGGGGCGTGGCGTCGAAAGCGTTCCGCTGTCGCGACGGTTTCAAAGGCCGGCGGCGCCACGACGGGGAAATTTATAGGCCAATAACAAAGGCAGCATAACCAATTACTAGTAGCGAGCGTTTTAGGTGTTTAGTTCCAAATTGAGTGAGGCGGAGTCGTGTCATATTTTTATATCGCGTTGGTGGAGCCAATAGAGGCGACGGCGGCCGATACGAGGAAGAGGGGTAAGCCGGTCATTTGATAAGAACGAAAATGACGAGGATGCAGTCATGGAGATGGACGTTGTTGGAATGGTAAAAATTTGGGCAAGAGTAAATAAATAGGGAAATGTTGAGGATGACACACGTGTACTATCAAAATGTATATTAAAAACAGCTAGTGGAGCAGCAACGACATATACTTTCTCACACTATTGGAATTTTTCTCCAGGTCTGTCACGAAAAGATAATACACGATGTAAAGAAGGGAAGAATTTTAACAATGTCACTGGAAAGACCCAGTCTAAAAGTGTTTCTTGCAAAATACCATTCTGTCCAGCGTAAATGCCAAAGGAACTAATTTGTGAAGTTCCTGATGAAAGAAGAAAATTGAATCACAATGAATTTTAAATTATCCGAGTAGGAAGAAAATAGCAAAGCAATAATATGACGAGCGATCACAACGACTTCAGGAATGTCAGGCTGAACTCTATTTCAAATTTGCCCTCGAAGTCTGATCAGTCACTTCAAAACCGAACTGTACTGTCATTGGTAATATTGTTTTAAATCTTAAACCAGTAATTGAAGAGTATATTAAGTAAAAATTAAAGTGAACAGAAAGTAAAAACAGGTTTAACAATGGAGAAATGTATATATTTACGGAAGGCCAACTTTGTAGGGGGATAAAACAGGTAAACGTATGAGTTACGTATATTATAAGTACACTAAAGTCGCGGTAATCCGAGATTCCGTGCGATTCGAGATGGAATGATGTGCGCCAAGTCACCAACAAGAAAACACGGGGCGATAATCAAGGGCTAGCTATTGACGGGTTAGCAACACCGCGTCGAAGGTCTTGTGTGCGGCGGTCTGCGCCAGTGTCAGTCTGTCTGCTACATTATTGTGACTAGTTCGCGCTAAGCATCTATAATCTGTATCTTTTATTATCTGTATCTATTTTGTATCAACAGTTTAAATTTGACTTCGTAGTTTGAAAACTTCCTTATGTATTTACTTTTTTTTCGTGTAGTCCGAGTTTTTTATAATCTGCGGTGCCATCATCCCCAATTACCTTGGATTATCGCGATTTTACTGTACTGTGATGTATATATTTTTAATTGTTAATAAACTCTGATTAAAATACAAACTTTGCCGCAACCGGCCACAGTGGTCTAATTCTTGATGATGATGATGATGATGATGATGATAATGACTAGCTTCCTGCAGCATTATATTTTCTCTACACTACGTAGTAGTAACGAGAACTGTAGTAGAAATAGTAGTAGTAATGAAAAATGAGCGTTCCCTTTTATTACTTAAATTATTTTATAACTGTTATTAGAGTATTTGTAACAAAAAATACAAGGAAGTGACACAATGCTTATATATTGGCTACAGAATACTCGCCGCTTTGAAAAGTTGAAAGATTGTAATTTATTCTGACAACAATGATAGCCAGATACATAACCATATTTTCGAAGAACGTAATAATGTGAAGGGCAGGAACGTAGAACCTAATGGATCACTTCGGTTCTGCAAGTCTCGCACTCGAATTTTGCCTAAAATGTTAATTTTCCTTTAAAAGAAAATGTCTGGTAGACCTCCATATTAGAGCGTTGACCGAAATCACGCCTCCTGAGTACGTCACGACAGGACCATAATGAAGAACGTCAGCCAACAACGGATGGCTTTTATTTCATCCTTCGTTTGCGCTGAAGAGAAAGGCAAAGCACAGACGAAGAGCGTTGCTGAATCCTGAATGCTTTAACTCTCAGTCTCACCACGAATTATCCCGTAATTTCTCATTACAGAAAATTTCAAAGATGGTTGGCTCTCCACGAAAGGTCAGGCGTGGCAGAGGCGAAGCGTTGGTGAGGGGCAATTCACTCTTAAATGCAACCTACTGCTGACTTCTCCAACTTATGGTTAGTCAACTCCTCCGTACAACAGCAAATGGAAATTACTTGACCATGAAAGAAGCAGAAAGCCAGCAAGCATTATACCCGTAGTTACTTCAACATTTTATAGAAGGAAATGAATTCAGCAGAGATGGTTTTGGTAATTGGTGTATTGTAATCGAATGTCGATTGGAACTTTCATTAGGAATGAATACATATGTAAAAATATTTTATTCCCCAAAATAGACTGAATGCGAGAGTATCTCACGCTCACTTTCTTTATTAAGTAAAGAAATTTTACTTTTAAAAAATGTGTACTCACACACTCTCACTGCTAAATTCACATGACACTTAACGAGAAATTTACAATAATGTTTGCACCTGTTAAGAAGGTTACAAAGACAAAGGTGCCGAGTAGACAAGCGAATAATATATTATAGCAGCAAAGCTACATTTCTTTGAAAGTGATTTATACTCATACTACTTGACCACTACAGGCGATTTATTTACCGAGGAATTAAGCCCTTATAGGTCATATATCAAGCACAAAGGTTTCCGTTATCCTCCAAATCTCCACACAAATGAACACTCTGAACAACACACCTTCACCGAACCTGCGACCCTTCATCGCTAATACTCAGGTGCACAACGGCAGCTACCACGGTCGAGCGCATAAATAGCAGAAATACACAGTATACTCAAACGCAAACAATGTCTTAATTCATCGCGTAACAATAGATCTGAGATTGACAGGCGAGATAGCGCGGCAGCATTCCTGCTCCGGCGCCGCACCCACAGCGGAGCGCCCCGGCGGGCGCGGCGCGGCGCGGCGCACGCGCTGCCTTGTGTGAGCCAGCGGAGGAAACGCGTCGTCAGCCGAAGCACGCGCCCAGTCTGCCACGCCTTTTTCATTTTTCCTCCACAATACCTTTGTGGGGACGGATATTTACTTTATGAATCAGATACATTGCCATTGCCTTTAGTAGCTGGAGTGGGGAGGGTGGGGGTTTCTTCGTAACTCATGGAAACGAACCTAAAATTAGATTAATTTAATTTAAGCAATAACACATGCTCACTTTCACATAAATAATTTGAAATTAAAAAAAACAAACTTTAACACAACATAATATTGTTCTTTATGTATTGTCTTTCTTATTTTTTTCATTCACACGCATCATTCACACTTTATTTACACATAATATTTATATGCATAATCATTCATTCAACACTTCTCTCCCACTGCTCTGCACATTAAATCTGCCACGCAGACGAACGGGCATTGAGCGTCACTGACACTCAATGCTGTGGCGAACAGAAGAACGGCACAGTGAAATGTAGAACAGTAGGAGTGAATGTGCCGAATGAATGCTCTGTACATAACGTAAATAAATTGTGAATGTTGCATGATTGGAATAGAGGAAGACTAGCAGTAAGTCACTAATATTTAACTTCGTTCAATCATTTGTCAATCAAAATATCAAAGTTAGAGCTCTCATTCTGGCTTGTTAAAATCTTCTCTCTAGCTACTAAATCCACTAAGCAGTAGTACTTGAATATACGCCCACACATATTAATAACTCCCGATTTCCACAGGAATACTGTAAAGGGGAATTACTTAAAGCACATAAGCACTGACCTACCCACAACCCTTCAGCACTCCGGTTTTACAAACAGTTCTAATGAGACAGCTTCCAATCCTTCGTATTAAGAGTCAAACTCACGCGTTGGTAATGTCTATGGAGAAAAGTAACGGAATTAAAGGTCGAATAGAGATAACTGAAGCATTGTCGTTCTAATTACAAGATATAGTTTTTAGGATCAGAATTGCGTCAAATAACGTCAAATCAGTGCGGGGGTTCCGCAACAAAGTTTGAAGTGAGCAACTACAAGAAATAATATTGTAATTTAGTATTGTATTAGAAAATATATAAGTAGTATATAAAGTTTTTTTTGTAGAAATTGCCACGTGTTGTTGGATTTCTTAACTCCGCACTTAACTCCAGCAACTAAGTTGCTCATTGTTCGTACGGTAAACGCACTCCACTGCGTTAATTACTCGCTAAGGATTTGTTTAGGCAGGTACATTACTTGTTCAATTACCGACGCGACTGAGGCTGATGAGTGGGAGTTGAACCTCAAGCAATGACTCGAATAAAAAATAATGTCATTCTTTTACATTTACTTCTGTTTTAAGTGATTTTTTTCCATAGGACAGGGCTTTCCAACTGGCGGGCCGCGGGCCGCATGCGACCCGTCGGATCTTTTTGTGTGGCTCGCAACTGATTTGAAAAATGTTATTATACCAACCACATACAATAAAATTGCACAATTCGTCTTATTTTTATTTTATGATATATTAATTTTCTCGTTGTATCTACATTAATCATTAAGTATGTTGAATAAAATAATCTAATAATCGTATCTGATATATATTTGTTTCAGTATAATCTCAGTAGTTAGGGTAAAAACCATCTTAAATTATGGTGCAACCCGCGGCTTACCTAAAATTACATATGTGGCTCATAAGCCATTCTAAGTGGGTCAGCCCTGCCCCTAGGAGATCGCATGAAAACACCACCTTTTTGTAATTTATTGTATTCTGAGCCACAGCTCGTGATCAAATCATTTATTTTGTCTAGCCCGCCCCCCCCAAATGAAAAGGGCATATTTGTGAAACAAGTTTAACTGACAACATATTTTTATCATAACACAACCTAAATTTTCTGAAAATTGAAGACCCTTACGTCACTCTACCGCATCAACTCACACCACCATTTAATTGTCGGAGCACCATTTCACGACACTTCAAAACCAATACAAGGCTACACATGATTGATTTAAATTCATTAAACAGGCTCACTCATCACTCATTAGTAGGGCTAGGATTTTGATGATTTTGCATCTTTTTCCTCGTCTTTGAGAAACACTTAGTCGTTGGTACTAACATATTTCACAGTGTTTTGTGACGTTTGACATGCATTTGTTAAAGCATTTTTTTGTCATTTTTTGGTTCAAAAGGCATTGTTTTCCATTTTAAAATTTTGAGGTCCTTGTTTGATATTTTTTACTTTTTTCAATAGTTTTATTTCATTTTTAGTACTTGTATGCTTTACTCTAAGCAAATGCTGCTCTCGCCACGCCAACCATTATCGCGTAAAAGTAACTAGATCCTGTCCACGTGGTGTCAATGGCTTTCAACGGCGTGGGGACAGAGGAAGTGGAGAGGTCCCTAAACTCTCATCTTCGGAATTTATGTCTTTGATATAGCCAGTTCTGTGAACTGGTTATTGTTTCGCAAGCAAAGCCAGCGCGAAGTGTGATGGGGAAGTGGAAGGTTGGAGTTTCAACAGAAATTTACAATATTCAATTTATTCCGAATATTTTATTATGGTAAATTTTTGGCTTAAAATATTTTGCAGTGTAAACATCACGAAGTGGATATGTTTTAGGGCATTTTAGTGTATAAATCCACTTTTTAGGGCATTTTTGATAGTTTTTAGGCCATCAAAATTCTTACCCTACTCATAGATGAGACAATGAAGCAACAAGGTAGGCTTTAAACTTGCAATGTGGCACAGTGACCGACCTCATGAATCTACGAAGTTACACCAGAGAAGGCAAATCCACATCATTCTCTTTGGTAGGTACTGAATCTCTGTTTCTCATATCCTCTCCATAAAGGGCTTGTATTAATCACTTCAAACCTGGCAACATTGCGAACCCAGACTTTGCAAGGTGACGGTGGGTAGGTCTGAACTGAACTTCATTAGGAAACTGCAAAACCTGTTTTGTTCTGCTGTCTGGTGCTAAGGCAATGGTTGCAATGGTGAACACGAGCAAAAATGGGTTTTAGCCATTTTGAAGAGAATACAAAAATGGCGATTTTTTTCTTTTGTGCGTTCCTTTCAGAGAGGCAACTCTTGCACACATTCACAATAATATAGAGATTTGTAGGAGCACTTTGTGGCTTTTTATTATAAGATAGATACATTTTACATAAGATATACAATGTGTACAAAGAAAGCTTTTTATCATAACGAACGAGTAACATTGTGTAGTATTATATGTAAACAGTGTGTATTATTATACTTCTAGGTAAAAATCTTAGCAACATTTTTTTTAAAGGAGTCAAGTAAAACATACATTTAAACATATTTTCTTCCTGAAAGAAAATAGAGAGATTACTTACGAATTGACGAAAGAAATACCGATTTTAAACTGCCAATCAATTTTACTCTCGCAAATTATCAGTCCAAACAGGCCTATCTATTTTCTCCCCAAATTATGAAGGAAATGGACAGAAATAAACGAAAGCGTTGATAATCTCCATTCACATAAACTATCACTTTGGTCCACTGCCGGCGTCCGCCATGGTCGTGCGGCGCGATTGCCACCTCCACCGCCGCCGCCGCCGCCGCCGCCGCCACGGCCGGGCGCCCCGCCGCCGTCCGTGGGGCCGGGCTCTGATTAGCAGCGGGGGCCCGCGCGGCCGCCTCCGCGGCGGAGGCAGAGGCGGAGGCGTTTATTAGTTCCAGTCCGGTGCGTGCATTCTGCCGCCCCTCCTCCTTCCGCGCGCGCTCGGCCGCCCTCTCCCCTCCCCTCCCGCTCCCGTGCTCTCCCTCTCCCTCGCCGCACTCGGGGCCCGCACCGACCCCAGCGGCGGCGGCGGCGGCGGCGCTGCAACAGGTGTGTGGCGGCGGCCGACCCTCCGGTTCCTCTGCCGCCGTCCCCGGCCCCCGCCCCCGCGCCCGCGCACAGCATCCCGCACGCCGATCGCGCCTGCATGCTCCGCCGATCTCGCGCTCCGCTTTAATTCTGCCGAGCGCACCGCGGAGCCAACGGACGTCCGAGTCGCGCCAAGCGCGGGTTCAAAGCGAAGGCGTCCTCCGCCCCCCATGCTAGCCAAAGCCTTCCCTGCCCTTCCGCTGGCGCTGCTTGGAGTGGTCGTGAATGGCCGGGCGCAGATGGCAGCGGCTAAGCGCACCAAGCTATGGATGCTCACGCTGCAGTGCCGCTAATTACGAGTTGGGAAAGGCTGCGAGCAAAGCAATCAATTCGAGGAGCAGAAGGCGGCGAGGGGGAAGTAACGGTGACCGACATCCACATTGTCAGACCAACAATGGGAATATGTGAGAAATTATTTATAGTTTTTTCTTTATATCATTAGAGCATAAGGCAATGAAAGTATTCAGTAAAAGCCGCTTTTAGTTTGTGCTAGTGGACCCGGTAATGCTTCGCTAATGTAATGCATTACTGCAATTAAGCTACTAGTCACATGTGTGTTAATTACGTTTTACGCCACGCTCTGCAACAATTCTAATAGATGAAAGACTTTCTCGCAAGTATGGGTTTGTTCTATGCCCTAGTTTGGACATGCTTGTCAAGTATCTTATTGTTAAAACGTTCTCCCTCCAGTTTGGACGTTCGCTATGACACTGACTTGGAGAAATTGCATTTACTTGTCCGAGATCACGTTCGAGTAATAATTCCGGGCGATATTTGACAACCGCAGGTGCAGAATACGCAGCTAAAGACACGGTTAATACTTGCGGTGGGTTGCCTAGAGCTTTTGTTCAGGGGCGCTTGAGTCATCATAAATTTACAAATCATCATTAACCCCACCCATAAGTTCGATTGAATTCAAACTACTCTTTAAAGACCCGCTATAGTAATAAGAATTAGGTGTGAAAATTTCGGTGAAATTGGTCGAATAGTTTTTACGTCTATGTGCGACGGACAAATGCACATTCCCTTTTGTTTATATATCGATACGGCAATAAAAATTTTACAAGCAAGATGCACGGGATGAACAGGCATGCGAGTGTATGTTCAAATAGGTATTGGTGTACTGACAAGTCAATTCTTGACTTCTGCAACGCAGATCAGATAATAGTTAAAACATTGAAAGCCGTCAATCTGATGAATAATGAAAACATATACATATAAACATCTACCAGTATTATTGAGACAAGCAGAAACCTGACGAAAAGTGGAGGAATATGAAGTCGAAGAAATAAATGCAGGAATCCAAAAATGCAAGTTGGTTAATTGACACCTATTTTTCATTTCCATGAACTCCAACACCAGTCTTTTTCGCGACTTAACAAGAGTGCACGCGGAACTCCGTTCTGAACGGGACAGCAGCGTGTGTGTGAGTGGGGGGGGGAGGAGGTCGTAAGCAGCTTCGTGGCATGGGTGCGTTCGCCTCATCAACCTTTGTCCCCCAGCACCAATGTTGGGAGAGCAAGAGAGCTGTGTGATAGGCGGGAACCAGGAACTGAAGTTCCGTGGGACAATACTGCGTGTAGAATATTAAATTCATTACGGGAGAAAGTGCGACGCAACAGATGAGGGAAATAACAGTATTTATCCCTTGGGTAAAGAAGTGAAAAAATAAACTCCTGTTGCACGCTCCTTTTGCCAAAGCGAAACCAAGACGTGACGAAATGATTACTTCAAACCGAGAGAAAATGTAATGTTAGCGCTACAGACAGTAAGAACACACATTCACACGTAATGTGGAATGTACTCTACTATTGGAAGTCGGTAAACAACACTAATAGTGAGGAGCAGAATATGAGATCCACAAGGAAGTTAAATGAAACTTACCTGAGGGGCAATATACCTGTATCTCCTTCTTTAGAAATAAGATTCACATAGCAGCATATTTGGAAGAGAAACGCAGTTAGTATGTAATTTTTAAATTGAGTAGCAACTATGAAACGAAATTAAAAATAGAATATATGCCAATCGCATACGATAACTTACTTCAGAATATAACAGTTAAGACAGAGTCTAATTTTATGAACCGGCAGAAAATTAGAAAGTAATTTGAGAATTTTTAAGATGATAGAATTTGCCCCCCCTTCAAAAAACAAAAACAACAACCACCCAAACAGCAGAAATGTTATTTCGCCGAATCATTTCTATCTGCAATATTTATAAATCAACACCAGATAGTGTCGTAAAAATGACACCTATAGGGGGCCGTCCATAAATTACGTAACGCAAATTTCTGGTATTTTCAATACCTCCTCTCCCTCTAGTAACGCATTTCCCTATCCCTATATAAAGCACCGTAATGCTGCCCCAGACCCCCTCCTTCCCCCTTTAGCGTTACGTAATTTACGGATTTGTGGATAACTAGAGAAAAATCGGAAAGAAAACAGGCTAGATTGTGTAGAAAAAAAACAGGCTAGCACGTGGTATAGCCAGAATCGCTGTTTTGTAGCTCCTTGATACCGAAAAAACAATTGAAAGCAAAACGTCCGTCCGTCTGTTCGGTGTCTGTGAAGAACACTAGCGCCTAAACCATAAGTACGAATTCTTCCAAAATGAATATTCTCCGGTCGATCTGGTTGCACTCGCGGCGCTGCAATTTTGAAAAACATTCTTCAAATTTTGGGGGTTCTTTACATGAAGCCCCCTGACATTTGCAAAAGTTTCTCAAAAACTGCTCCAATTTTTTTGTTTCTAGGCGCGTCAACTGCTAGAATCATTTCACTAGTCCCGTACGTACAAGGCGTATTAAAGTCCGGGAGGTAGCTTTGTTCCTCCCCAGTTGGAACGTGTGATCTCAGATGGACAACCCACACGTAGGCTTGAGGAGGGTTTCCTCCTTGGGACTGGAAAGAGACTAAGGAGTTCCGCCAATCTGAAGAGCCACTTGAATAATTAATTGGAAAATACTTTCCTTTCCCTCTGTAACGAGCGAAATTCTTTTCTACATTAATAATTTTAATTAGACAGTATCTTCAAAAGAAGAGTGAAGCGTTCAAAGATATGAAAAGTAGGGAAATCAGAAATTGAATTCTCCAAAAACGATCGATTCATAATTTATGTCCAAAGCATTATTCAGCCCCATCGCTCTGGAACAGCGTTCCGATACTTTTCTACTGAAGACATATGATTATTTGAACTATAAAAGGTCATTTAGAAACTTAATTTTATGACACTTATATTTCAAAAGTTTGCAAGTTTGAATTTCGCTCACCGGTTGTCAACGCTCAACGTGACTGATAATAAGTTTCACATATGTTATTATCTTCGTTCGCGATCCTCAATTTAGTGATTTTGTAATTTAGAAACTCTCAGAAATCCCACTAATCTTCCAGAAACTTTCTGACTAATGAACTTGTGCTCAGTGTCTTTGCTTGCTGATGTTTGATGAAGACGGCCGTTTCAATGTTTATTTTCTTAAGAGTGCGTCTCAGAGTTTTCGGTATTGCACGTGTTGCTGCGAGTACAACTGACATTGTTTCCACTACCAAGGTGTGCCAGTTCTCTCAACAGTTCGTAGTAGTTCTCTGAACGTCAGTTCCTTTGTTTCATGTAATGCCGTGAGATTACCAGTTCAACGTAAAACAACGATGCTTTCTTTTAACTTTCATCCCACAGCACCACGTCTATTTACAGTATTATTTGGTGAAACTGTCTGGTCAATCAGGAACATGCGTCACAATATAGTATATATTTTATGTTTACAAAGTCCTATCTCTGTTCAGCATCAGAAGTAGGTATATTAGTAATGCCATGTCCATTTACCAGTTTTGCGGATAAAATCTCACCACTATAACTGCAGAGTGTAACGTCAGAGCACTCGGCTCGACGGACAGCACAAATCGTGCAGGGGGGAAGGTTTGGTCCTCTATCGCCGGGCTGGCGCAGCCGGACCTCTCGGAGGGTGCGAGTCAGGGGCGGGTCTTTGAAGGTGGGTGTCAGTTCGCGCAAGAGATGAGGTGTGACGACAGAACTCGGCCACCAGATGGCGGCAGGCCCCAATTTGCAGCCGGCCCAAAACTCGATAATACGAGGACGCCTTCAGGGTGGGAGGTTGGTCACGTGATGCCTCGCAAGAGACACTAGTAGGGAAAACTGCCAGGCATTCGAGTTTGAGCCGAATCGAGGTGTGAATGCACATTGCCACCCGTGAGGGGTTTAATCGCAAGCAGCGTCTTGCGAGGCGGGACAAGAGGCCAGGGCGGCGTTAGTGTTAGCGCGCTGGGGTTCTCTCGGGTGAGACTGAGGCGGCTCGTCTTAGGAGTAGGAGTGTATATACTGTGTAGGGAATGACTGTAAATAAATAAGTACAGATAAACTTAGTGTCTGTGTTCTTCCCATCTCATGACGACGTCACAATAGTTAGGTAAAGGAAACTACACCTTGAGGTGATACCGTGGATATTGTACCGCAGTCTCGGTAGATATAAGAGGGCACCTTCGAGTTTTTAATAATGCATTTGACGTAGTTTCTTGTTGGAAGATTTGATTATAAATTGCTATTAAAAGGCCTTGTCTTAGGGAACAAATATCCTATTATTGGCAATTATTATTATTATTATTATTATTATTATTATTATTATTATTATTTTACACATTAGAATGGTTTCTTGTAATCACAGCACAATTGCATCATTATCAGAATCAAATGTGATCAAAGATGGCGCCGCGGAGCGCTGGGAGGTGGCTGGCGAACGCAAAGGTGTAATCGAATGGAGAGACGCACAAGTTTGTGCTCACTAATTCAGCGTAGCAACGGACGCAAAAACCTTCAGCATCTGAAAAAGAAGATGGAATGTCCCTCTTGTCCACAAATCGAATACGATGTTCTCCTATTCCGTCGACGCACAGTTCTCTTATTAGCCAATGAGCTACAGCCGTCCGTGCAGATGCGGAGAAGCCGCGGTTCGGTGCTCGCATCATGATTAGGCTGAACGCCGAGAGGGCGGACCGAGGCACCGAAGCTCTCCGGAAAGCAGGCGGGGCGGAGGCGAAGGCGGGGGCGGTTCGCGCCGCACGGGTGCTACCCGCGGCGACTGCGCGCTGTGGTTAATCCGGCGTAGCAACGGACGCGGACGCCGCGCCGCCGTTGCCGACGCCGAAGCCGCGCCTCCGCTTCGCTGCAGCGTCAGCCGCGCGAGCGCGAAGGAGGCGGGGCGGGGGCGGGGCGGGGCGGGGGCTGCGCGAGCGGCAGGGACGGCGGGGTCGGTGGGGGCAGGTGTGCCGTTCCCTTGGTTACCGCGTCGATACTATTCCATGCAGCGCGCGGCGGCGGAGGAGGCGGCGGCGGCGGCGGCGGCGACAGCGCTGTGCGGGAGCCGGAGCACTGGCCGGACGATGTCTGCCGGCGATGCCGAGGTTCGGGACCGAGCTACCTACCAGCTATTGAGTTGCGATACCTCTCGGAGTCCGGCACTTGCCGCTTCACCCGCAGTGAATTTACTCTCCCGAACCCGCGGTCCGGCTATTTCCAGCTCGCTAGCTTGGAAACTCCCGCGTATTATACCGCACCTGTGAAACAGGCAAATACGGACAACGCCGTGCATGATACTGCCTTGTCCGTATTACAACTCGAATCGCCTTTGAATGGTGGAACGAGAAACAGAAGAGAAAACTTCTGACAAGTAACTCTGAGCGCGGTATTCTCTTACAGTTATGCGAGAATAATAAGGCTCCGTAACACAAAACCGCACAGACACAGTCAACTTTTATGTGAAGGAAAAACATTACGTTCTAAAAGCAACAAATGATACCTACGAAAAGAAATACGGGGAAAACGAATTACAGAGAAACAATTCTAACTCGAGATGGTTTATTAACACTAGCTCTTTTCGCCAAAACGCAAAATCATGCTCACTCTACTAAATAAAATTGTAAAAGACTTCTCTAAAGAAGAGCACTATACATCAGCAGTCACCTATAAATACACATTAGCATGTCTGGGAATCTTTGCTATATGGAGGTTTTGTATTAGTACTCACACAAAGCTCTAATCAAGAATCGACCCATCGCAACAGGTCCCTGGCAAAGGAAGCAAAAATATTCGTTCGTATCTCTAAACGGAGGCCTTGGCGCGGGGGCGGTGCGAAATCAGGGCCTTCCATTGGGCAGGGCCCATGAGCGTGACGAAGAAGCGCGGGGTGCCCAGTGACCCGTCAAATGCCGACAGGCTCGGCCGCCCGCGCCTTCACGCACGTGCCGCCCGGCCAGCGCGGCCCGCGAGGGGGCGGCGTGACGCGATGACAAATCTGCGGGGCCTGCGGGCGCGCCGATGGACTCCAACGCGCTCTCGCCCCACCCACCCCCGGCCCGCCCCCGGCACGCCCCGCCCCGCCGCGCGGCAATGTATCACACAGCTGCCCGCCCGCGCCCCCCCCCAGCCACTGCGGCCTCTTGTGCAGCACCACTGCCCGTCCGCACTCCACATGCCACTCCCTCCTCGCACACGCTGCTGCCTCCAGGGCGCCAACGCTATCTCCTCTTGCAGTCACGTCGCTGTCGCAGCTATTCCTCTACGTGCTAGCACCGTTTTACTGTATCGTCTCTACACAGATGATCTTACCCCATTACTTCCAGGCCCTCTGCCACCTACACAATTTAACGCCTCACTTAGGTCATTACCTTCTTGACTTTATAATTTTCATTCCGACGCACGTTTCTAAACAGTATGGTGTTGAGTTGATAAATGTTTTCTCACATCACAACGATAAAGGATTATCTTTTAAATGAAAGGTCAATGATACAAAGAACAATCAAAACAATTTACATAATTCTACCCGAAAAGAGTGAAGGGTTATAAGAGGAGCTTTCTCTCAGGGTGACCACAAATTAAATGACACCATTTACACTTCCACAGCACCTAAAAAAAATGACCGTCGCCCTCACACCCACCCTTTCGCTCCCTGGCTCTGTCACCGCCCCCACGGTATCTCCAGGTTCTGCTTTCTCCTTTCGCCGCCGTGACAAAGTAGCCCGCTGCCGCAGCTCATTACACAGGGATCCGCCTGCACCCCCTCGGGAGTGCAAAAACGCGACCCCTGACCCCACCCCGCCCCCCAAGCGCTGGACGCTCGAGCGCCACAGTTGAAAAATGCGTCCGCCCTTCTGTAATGCTGCGCGAGGCGCACGCTGAGACGAAATAGGCCAAAAGGCGCACATCGCAAATGAAAATAAAAATAAAAATTAGAAATCGAGGAAAAAGTAAAACCTGTTACATAAAAATTCGGACTTGGAGATAAAGCGCCAGGTAATGGAAGTTCTAGAAAACGGAGGTAATACCTTCTGGATTAATTGTCAGGGAGGTTCCTAGAGCACCAAATCACGAGCAGAGCCTGCAAACATGGTGAATGTATAATGGACTTTTGAGGAAATACTACTTCACTCCCAGTGAAACGGAAAACATTGCTGCAAGTGACCTTCCGACATCACGCAACAGGAATTACGAGCGTAAAATTTGAACTGAAAAACACTCAAAGGGTACGGATAGCGCAAAATGCAAACTTGAAAAAGATATGGATAAGTGTCCGAGATTATGAAAATAATAAATGAGACACATGAGTCCAATGAACTTTTCTTAAAGATTCTTAAACACAGTAAAGCAGTAAAGGAAAAGTTCAATTTATGCAAAGAAAAGCTGTCAGAAGGGCTAGAGTAATTTCAATAAACCTTCACATTCCGCGTGAAAGCGACTATGCTCCAGACGACACCACTCCAGACGACTCTCATCATAAGGATAGACTACATTTTACGTACACCTGGAAAACAACGAACGACGAAAAACCAAAAAAAAGTGTACACATTCATTTTATTCCGCCTTATTTTCATCATACATCCAACCTTCATTTTAAAAATTCCATCCGCAGAAAAAGTTCGCTTTGAAATTCCAGAACACATAGGGAGCTGCGCGCGCCTTTGGGACTCCCGGGCCCACTGCGCGCCCAGCTGAAAAATGCGCCCCGCCGCGCCGCGTCGCCTGCGCTGGCGGACTGAAGCGCGCGGCGCGGAATTACATGCCCCCCGTGGGGTGGCGCGGCGCGGCGCGGCGCGGGGGCAGGTGGAGAAAGCGGCCGTGCCCTCGCCGGCGGGCGGGCGGCGGAGCCGGGCGTGAAATTCGAGGGGGAGGCGCACGAATTCCACGACGTAAATACCTGCACGACTGGTCGGATGGTACAATGAAAACAATTTTTTTTTAAATAATGTAAAAATGTAATTATTTTCACAAGGACTCAATGAAGTTTAAAATATAGTAAGCCCTATCATGCAGTATTTACCAACTATATAAAGTCCATGTTGTTTTGGTTAGTCCAGCTACCCTAAATATCCTTACGAGTTTTTACGGGCTTAGGAATGACACAGATGTGGGCACCTCATGAGTGGAGAATCTCATAACACAAAACACGCGAGACCAACTGAGTAGACCACTCATTGGTATCTGCTGGGCAAAACTGAACCAAAAACTCTTCGACCCGTGATGATTAGGTGCACGCTGCAATAGTCACAGCCACCCAAGACAAAAATGTATCAAAAGATGCGATAAATAATGATTATACGGAATGAAGAGGGTCTATTTAACACATAAATGTCAAAATTGTTCAATGAAGAAGTATTTAAATACTTACAAATTAAAGACTAAACTCCATACCATTACAATTTAAATTTTGTATATTCATTGACATAATTGGAAATGATATAACACAATGTAACAAAAAATATTAATGCACGAAGGCCCAAAACTTCTTAACAGTAAGCATTGTTGCCATAAAAAAAGTTGAGATCGGGTAAGGCATTCAGTTGAATCACGCTGACGATGTGATCAACAGCAGACCCACGCGAGCCGACTGCTTAAATCTACCAGAATTTATATTTTCACCTGGTCGGATAGTAGAGCAGGGTAGAAGAATCAGATTTACTCCTCATGATTAATTTTTGACAAATAACTAAAACAGAGAGAAAAGTTTAGAAAGTGGTATGCAGATAGAAGAGTGTTTCAACGTAGGACACATTAAAGTAGTAGCGGACGTGTGTGTTACCTATACAAATGAAATTGAAGGTAGTCTGTAATGTTAAACCTAACTGCCTTTTTATAACATTACAAGCTTAATTAAAACATAAAAAAGCATATTCTATTGTTTTAAAACATTTTTGTCAGTTTGTCCGAGGTAAGCTCTGGAGTGGCGAAGCCAATTTCAATGCTTTTTTCACTGAAAGGAGTAGTATTTTGCCGGCCATAACTCATGCTTCTCGTCTTTCAAATTTGTATTTCCTCTTTTATAAAGGTTTCGTCGTTATTGTTTTTTCTTTTTTTTTTCATAGAAATCTACAGTTTTAATCCAATCTTCAAGAAAATTTACAAAGTGAGCTTCAAAAGAAAAGTTACTACCTGCATGAGATTCCGTAAAAAAGACTCATGTACCTCTTAAAGAAAAGTTTGAGTGCGCACACTTTTTTTCCGAGTCACCCAACTCGAATAGGTAGAATATCTACCCATAACGAAAAGTGCGCCGTCCAGTGAGAATTCGGTGACGGCGAGGGCAATAGCGATAAAACTCCGTCCTTCTCTCCGTTTAGGAGAGAATATGCGGGACAGTGCGGACGCCGGGTATAAAACACCCATTCGTGTACCGAACGCAGAGGAAACGCGCGCTGAAAAAAAGACATGCAAAGCTGCCTCACTAGGCTGTCCAGAATAAACGCAGCAAGCGGTATGCGGGACATTCTGTACGGCTGTACGGACGACTCAATTGCAGCATTCTTTTGTTTCCTTATAAAAAAGCTTGGTTGCCACTTGCTAATACCGAAAATGAAGGGGGGTTCTTATAATGTAGTAAACAGATTAATGAACATGTATCAAATCTCGACCACTTGTGAGTTCATGAAATCCGAACCCATCCCAACCTTACAATGCTTGGAAGGGAGTTGTTATACGGACTTAATATGAGCTATATGGGCAGCTTTACTCTGTATCCACTTTTTCGGTACCAGGTAACGGTTACTCTGTATCCACTGTTTCGGTAACATTTATCCACTTTTTCGGTACCAGGGCCCAGCAATAAGAGTTATTCTGTGGAAAATTCATTTTCCGGCGCACGATTACAGTACGTTCTTTTCTTACGAAGTAAGGCCGACAAAGTAAAACGTAGTAATCCCATTTCTTACATATTCATGTACATCAATGTTCATTTAACTGAATCATTTGGAGGTCCACTGAGAGTATTCTGGTTTCGTGCCCTCCAGAGAGTTCTCAGCTCCTAGACAACGCCCGAGCAGCGTTCTCCGGGCCCAATATCACTTAGGGCCCTCATCGTGTCTAGTGCGCGCCGGCGACACGAGACCTTCGCCTCCGGGGGCAGCGCCGCTCGTCTCCGCGCAATGCCAGGCTGCTCGAGACGCCACCCTGCCTCTCGGAGGAGGAAGGGGGCGCGCGGATAGTTCTTCGGGAGTTGCACGATCTCCTCTCGCCGGCGCTCTCCATGGGCAATTCGCTCCTCGGCGCGGCCCTGACAAATTGCGAGGACCTAAGTTTCCAGCAGAAATGGCAGCATCAAACGGAGGGCGGAGAGAGACATTGAGAACAAAATCGGAACTGCTGTCGCTCCATCTGGCGAATTAGTGCATTCAATGTTAAAGTAAACGATAAAACGTATCTCAGGCGAGGCACTACTTGAATGAGCCTTGACGAGCGAATCTTGTAGGTAGAACTTACATTCAGTTCAACGGTATAAAAGTCCGTAGAGCAGTAGTGTCAAGGTCTTCTACTGGTGGCAGTGGCACGCGTCGTGGCACCGTAGCATGACACGAGCTTCTCTGCGCAACTAGCGTCGGGAAAGGAAACTACTAGTAACTCCGCCGTTTTACAAGGTCTGGCGTTGTCTCTGGTGGCGGGGAAATGAACAGCGTGGAAGGGCGATTTCGTCGCGGCACTCGTGCCACGGACTCCCGCTCGTGGCATCCACTTTGACAACACTGCCTTAGAGGCTGTATATGTTAAAGCAGCGGCTCGAGTATGTAAAAAAGGGCAAAACGAGAAGATAACCTTCAAGTATGGATAAATGTATCCGGGGTGTTCGATTTGTGAAACTGTGCTTAGGTAAAACTAATTATTTGGACACGACTTTCATGCCATATTGGAGGCTTCAAACAGAACAGACTGCTTGAACTGGACTGACTGCTTGATGACAATCTGTCCTATTTGAAGGCCAGACCAAGACTTACGAGTAGCATTGGAATCTCAACAATAAGGTCGTCCTCGTTTTGATTCCCAACTACAAATACTGTAAAATTTGAAAATAGTTTACGCAACAACATTCTAAGCAACATATCTTGAGATCCAGTGTAGTTGGGCAGGCTACACCACAGAACTATATTAATCTCAAAGAAAAAGCAATTTTTTTTTCGCAAATATCCGTAATGATACATGTGTAAGTTGGAATTTTTGAAAAAACGTACGACAAACAAGAATTAATAAATAAAAAAGTTGAAACAAAATTTTAATTCGACAGTTAACAAACAAAAAGTGTTGTACTCGTACAAACTGTACAAACAAAAAGTATTTTATAATTTTACACGTACAGAGCCTGTGCAATGAAGTGACGTGCACATGCATATAGAACCAGAGTCAAACTTGTTGAGGCGTGAGTCAAAAACAGATGATCGATTTCTCAACATTAATTGACTTCAATGAATCTCTACAAATAACGAACAACTATATCGATCATACGTTTTCCTAAAATTCCCATAATTTATCAACAGTCAATTGATTTCATCTCAGGTTTTAAAACCAAAAATCGACTGAGCATCCCCGGGCGTGGATGCGATTCGTGGCGGAGGGGAGCGGTGCGCTGGGCGGGAGTGGTGGGAGGAGGGGGAGGGGAGGAGGGGCGGGGCTGCGGCTGAGCGGAGAGAAGCCCGCTCCTTCCGTGGGCGTCGACAGCGTCGTTCCGAGCCGACGCGCGGCGTTTATGAAGGCGAATAAAAGTGT
This sequence comes from Acheta domesticus, assembly GCA_031308135.1. NCBI lineage: Eukaryota > Metazoa > Arthropoda > Insecta > Orthoptera > Gryllidae > Acheta > Acheta domesticus. The sequence goes on from JAHLJT010004567.1 coordinate 49,554,877, forward strand.
CGTGAATGGGACGTAACGACCCGCAAGCTCCGCGTCGCGCCGACGAACCCCCGCCGAGCTCGCTTCTCGGAGGAAGAATACGCAACGTCCGTAATCTTCCGAAATAAAGGTGACAAGCTGCAGGAATTTTTATTGAGGGCGGGTGTATGCTCACTTTTAGAAAATGAATTATTACGCTTCACTTAAAGGCAAAGTGTGAGTAGGATGATGATATAAAAAATAGATCTAGTGCTTTTACATTAGAGAGAATTCCTCCTTGGGTAATTGCCTTAAAACGAAGAGAATCTATTATTAAAGAGCATGATGCTGGAAAAACTGAAGACATCTAATCTTTTTTATACCATTAGCCGAATTTATTTCTATTCATGAAGGGATATTCAAGGAGACCTCTATGAGCATTTTCTTCTCAAGCTGAAATACCTTTTTAGTGCAAATGTAAATAATAAAGAGAAAAACTTTCACTGAAAAAAAATTATATATGCTTCGCTCCCGCCCTCAAGAAATGGTTGCATCTGTCAACAATTCATAAGAGAATTTTTTTGTTGACTTCATCATATTTTGAAATTTGCTGGGAAAAAGTTGAACCATAGAAGAAAGATATTACAGACTTCTCTATAGTTGAACAATGCGTGGATCCTTTGTCTGAATTTAAAAAAAAATCAATATCCATACGTAAAAGCGTTCAGAACTAGTTTGTATACAACCGATCCCGTAAACCTTTTCCCTTTAGAAAGAGAACCGTTCCATCGAAAGGGACTGTATTGCCGCAAAGGAGAAGACCGCGACAACCAAAACACTTCACAAACTCCTCTTTCGCGCCAAACAACGCTTCAGTTGAAACGGTCTCGCGGCTTTGGAGCGAACAGTGGAAGCCGCCAGCGGTCGAAGAACAGCCTCCCCCGACATCCAGGGTAGTCGGCCACCGGTCGCCCGAGCACGGGGCAGCACACACACAATAAGCGGAATTGCGGGAGCAGGGCAACCGCCCCCTCCCCGCGCCCTAAACCGCTGCCTGCCACCCCCGCAATAAAGTCATTACCCTGGACCCACGGCGCCGAGCCGGGGCGGCGACGACGGTAGCCGCCGACAGCACCACAAAGACGATATTCAGAAACTCGCGTCTAGAAAAAGCGCCCCGCTGTTCCGTCGGCCGTGTCATCACCCGGATGCCGGCGGCGGAGGAACTACGGTTTTGTCCAGCGGAGGAAGGAGAAGCTCGAGAGAGAGAGAGAGAGAGAGAGAGAGAGAGAGAGAGAGAGAGAGAAAGCTCCAGAAAAGGGCCCACCTTTTCCCTCGTGGAGTGTGCTAGAGAAAACTGAAACGCCTGACTCGAAAAGGAGCTCGGTTCTGAGAATGTGAAGAAATTGCAAGTGATTTACGGCCAATTAAGAAACGAGAGCACAACATAATATAAAAGGACCAAGTGAATCATAAAAACAAGTTTCAGAATATGTAGAAACAGGAAAACAATTAAAGAGAATCCCCACAACACACTGCCATTTTGCATTTCATTAATAATGAAGTTTTGACCTCTTCACGATGATTGAATGGCTAAAGCTGTACATGTTTTCGGCCACAATTCATGCACGTATATGTGCACGAAATAAAACTAAATTCGAGGATTTATTTTGAAAATAGAGGTGTTTTGTTTTTAAAAATCTGTTTTAAAATTTTACTGAAACCAACACTCGGAAACAATTTTACGAAAATATAGGAGGAAGATAGTTTGAAATCACTTTTATTTAGGGCACTTCTTTAAGTGACTTTTGTTATTTTACACACGCAAACCAACGCTGAATAATACGAATCATACGCAGGTAAAACATTTCTTGTAGATATTGAACTTGAAATGTATACTAATTCTGACCCCAAACAACCGAGTGCATAAACGCATCACATGAGCATCAACGCGCTGCGTTCGTGACCGCCATTAACTTACCCCGAGGCCTTCACCCCCAACCTCCCAACAATGCCCCGTGAGAGGGGGCGTTTCCGGCTCCGAGCCAGGAAGCGAGGCGACCCCGCTGCCAAAATCTGACAGGGCTCGTTACTCACAATTTTCAGCCGGGGGCTCCGATGGAGAATTAAAAGAGGTGCTCCCTCCTCTTCCTCCCTTCTTCCGGTGCGAAGGGGTGCGCGCGAAGGGGAAGTCGGCGCTCGCCGGGCGCCGCCTCGCGTCGCCTTCTCTCCCCTCCCCGCGCGCCATGTGTTGGGGATTAGACGCCCCGAAATAAATAACGCGCGTCTGGCCCGGCGAGCGCAGCGGGCGCGGCGCGGCGCGGTGCGGGGCAGGCGAGCCGAGGAGAGACGCCTACCTGTGGCAGCGGCGCCACGGAAAGAGCCACTGTCAAATGTACTCATTTTTATTTACTTCACGACTTTACGCAGAATCTGGCAAGATTTAAGTACAAAAATAATACGCCTAATGTAACCAAAATAATCCAGTACGCAGCCCCGGGTTCGATTTCCGGTCGGTGCAAAAGTATAGTGTGCGTTTTCCTTGCAATGCCCCAGTATGTTGCTGTGTGACGACGAGAAAATTAAGTTCTTAGGTTGAGAAGACCGGAATACGGCGTGGGGATGTCTACGTGCTAACCACACGTACCCCTTTCACCCATGGCCACGAGGAAGGGATGTCGCCGGTAGGCCTCAGCCCGTTCACGGGATGTTGCGCCAAGTACATACATACATAACGAAAATAAAATAATTTTATTATTTCCTACTGATTCATTTTCACCTATTTTCTGGAGGCATTTCCCTAATATAAACATATTTAGTAGTGTGTCTTATGAATAAACACATTTACTGTCTCTTTTGCTGGAATTCTGACACCTGTGGGGAATGAGAAAAATGTACGAGCTCTTCCGAAAATCATTTACTTTAATTATTTATCTATATTAAGTCTGTATGTATTAAATCATATAATTATATTTAACTTTAATAATAATATTGGACCAAGTTAAAAATAATTATATCATTTACTTTAAGTTGACTTGCATTTTAAAAATCAATAATGCCATGAATTGCGCTAAAATTTCAGAATTGATATAATATGGATTTTGGCTACGATAAAATCCTTAATAACAAAGCGTCAGCAAAACTAGTAATACCTATACACAAATAATCGCACACAAATAAACGCGTTGCATGTCAGTGAATATTCAACTTCATTTCTCTAAATATAGCATTCAAACCATTCAGGAAAACGAAAGACGTAAGAATATTGCCTTACAAATTGTCTATTGAGGAAAAAATCGTCAAAATATAATATACATGTGCCGTTCCTCGAATGCAATCTCCCACATCCGCAAGTGATATGATCTCCAAGACACAGAGACCAAAAAACACCCACCGGGATGGTAACATGCACTCACCCGGCTGTCAGCGGCATCAACGTCTCACTCACCGGAATGGCCAGCATTCTTTACGCTGACGCGCAACACGTCTTCGAGACACGCCCTCGGCCCCGGGCGCTGCAACACGACGCGACACCGTCAAGGGGCGACGACGGTGTCGAGGCAGCCTTCAGGCGGCGAAAAATGGCGACGTTCAAATATCACTTCTAGCACACATAGGCGCGCACACAAAGGCAGAGGGAGCCCTATCCCCGTACATATTTTGAAAAAGGCCCCATAGCCATAGGACCCGTAATAAAACAGTTTATATCCGTAGATATGTCCAAGCCTTTATTCTCCCTTCTTTTTACCCGACAATGAGTTATTTTTTTGTATATTTGGGGAAGAGTTCCTCCCACTGACAAATCTGTAAACAGTCTGACATAAAATCAATTGTATTCATTTTTTTAAAATTAATTGCGTTACTCAAGTCATAATTCCGTTCTCACTTGTATAATTTATTTAATTACTAGAAAAATATGTAATAATTAAAAGAAGGTTAATAGAAAAGGAGCCCAGAAATGTAATTGCTCTCTTATTATTTCAGGCTGCGCAGGCCTAAGGGATACTAGCACATATAGGATACTGATATTAATGAAATGAACATTTTTAATATAATTATTTAAGTATGAATTCAAAAACAGATATTGTAAAATGTCATAGAAAGAGATTTTAATCGCACTCCGATGTATACTTCCAGATTTTCTTGTTTCACTTGTAGTTAAAACTATTACTTGTTCGCTTAAAGCTTCTTGATGCTAAAGGAAGAGCACTTCTGTCTACATCACGTCACCGCCCTCTTCCATCACAAGTATGCCTAAACGTACAGTATGAAGTACTGCATCATAGTAAACTGCGTAAGAAACAATTAAGCTTGTAAGAAATGTGGTGTAGAGGAACATTAATTATTATACACACTCTTCTACATCACTTACAGTAGTTTCACTAAAGCATTTCTTCTCGACAAATTTGGCAAAATGGAAATTGGAACTTCAATCACACACGTCATCATGCATGCTATGTATTAATACGAGGAAGACAGACGAAGAAGCGGGATAGTGAACAGGATTTGCAAGACTATTAAACATTTCATTATTGCTTTAACTTTTTTGCTTTAGTGCTCTCTATTATTACATTTTCTGTCTCTTATTTATTCAAGTTATAGCAGTTCACTATAGCTGTAACAAGTGTATCGCAAATCAATAATTTAACAAAAAACTAAAGAGGTTATTCATTACAGAAAGGCATGCCATATTTTGAAACATTCATATTATTTTCTTTTTCATTATGCTAACAGTACAGCCTACTGTTCTTTCAAACTGACTTCAAATCATAAGTACGTTGAATTTCTTGCAGTTCACAAACTGTACACTTCTTGCAGACGCTTCCCCGAGGCACTTCTCTTCCCTCCCGAAAACAGCAGGAGGCGCCATCTATTTACGGCCTCAGAAGCTTCACCTTCGCCGCCAGAGCCATTAGTAGACACAAAGCAGTGAGTCAGCGTGTGGGTTGGCAGCACTACGTGCCTCTGTCCGTGGCATCCCTGCAGGTGCAAAATGGAGGGTTTTTAAAGCGAAAGTTGCTGGCCCGCAGTAAATTGGCATTCCTGGGCGTTATACAACGGTTGAGTGCAGCGCCAGACGGGGAGGGCCGCAACAAAGGCGGCGACGACCGCGGAGGTGGCGGCGCGGCGCGGCGCGGCGGCGGCCGGCGACAGCGGTCCATGGAGCAGCGGGGGCGGGCGTTTCCCGATTGCATCCCGCGCTCGACTTCTCCTAAGCCATTTACCTCCTCAAAAAGCCACACTCCGATTGCAGCCCGTATAGTAGAGTGCAAAGAAGAGCTCACCCAGATATCATAGCTTTCAACATAATTTCATCGTTTTCATATTTGAAAGACACGGAAGAGAGAGAGAGAGAGAAATAACGTTATTCATTTTGAATAAATCTAGTATTGTTATGGGTAAATATACTCGTAGTGAGGAAATTTTGTTATTTTGGAATTAAACCGCATCGAATGACTGAAACTGAATTGTACGAATACCGCGGCTGCTCCAAAGAGGGAGTAGGGGGCGTCGTCTTTCCATAAAATATGCAGCATCAGGTTTCTCTGGACCGGTGCGAGAACATGAATGGAATGCGACATTACTCATGAACTAAATTGCTTCCTTCATCCCCGTCCACAACTCTGGCCTGGATTCATTCGGGCTCTGCCCTATGGGGTAGCCAGTAGTGAAAGGGGAGCGGGTGTGAGGAAACCTGACTGCAGAATGCAATCCCGAGCTCCGTAAAATTAGAATCGCAGTTTTCATAAAAATTGAAATTAATGTCCAAATTTGGCGCTCTTCATTTGACACTGCTACAACAAATTCGACTAACTTGCTAGTTAGAATCGCAAAAACAAGAAAACCAAGAAACTACAGAGATCTGTATAATACTAAACTGAAATATAAATTTTGTCTTAGAGAATTACCTGATGGTGGGATTAAAAAATATTCTAAATTTATGCGAAAAGTGCTTCGTTTGCATCACTTTGGGGAGAAGTGATGACGCGGAGTAATCATAATATCTTACAGCAATTTTGAACTCAAATCGTGCTTTACAATAATTAATATTTTATTACAAATAACACAGAAGTGGCGATTTTTGTACGAATGAGTTTTACTTCCCAAATTGTTTATGAATGAAATCTGCACTTCTCTGAAAATTAAATCATACAGAAACTACAAAGTAATTAGGGGTCTAAAATACAAGAAAAAACACATTTAAGAAATGCAGGTAATCTTAGTAAGAAAAGACAGTGTTGCGCAGCAAAATCAAACTTACCACATGCAATTATAATTATTAATCACACTCATTTTAAATTCTTCAAAGAAATTATTCTGAAGGCATTAAGTTTGAATTGAAATGAGACGAAAGTCTGTTCAATATCGCAAAATATTACAACATATTTGAAGTGCAGTAAATTTTATAGACCTCTCCGGGAAGTGAAATAACAATGTGTAGCTTACAGCAAAAGATACTAAAAAGTATATGTTACTTATTTATTTTACGTTAATTTCTGTATTATGAAAAATGTTTGAAATCTGTTTTAACGATCCTAAGAAGTTCTGACAAATCTTTATTAAAGTTACAATGTCATTCTAAATGAAAACTCAAGAGTAGTGTTAGCAAAGGATTTTCAAGAACTCCTTGTATTGTAATGGATTCATTACAATCGAAAAATTAATAAATTTTGATTAATCTTGTAATTGACGGAAATGTCACAATTAATCGATTAATCGGAATAAATTATTCTTCTGTAGGATGGTCATAACATCTTTACATTTTCACAGAAGTACAGATGGGAATGGGGCTAATTGACGCACAGACTTATGTATTACTATGACTTGAATATTACGAGATATTGAGTCTGATCGTATTTAAAAATGAGAAAGTGTTCCAAGTCTTCAAAAACCATTGTAATTTTATTTTGCTTTCTGGTTTCCATCCTTCGATACTTTCTGATTTTTTGTCATATATAAAGATTGAGGGCTTGATAGATTGAAAGTAAGGATTAGTCGTAACTTATGACTCATAAGTAAGGATTAAAATAGAATTGTTTTTCTTACTACATGCGGTAACAAAACCACTCGAATTGAACGGGTTCGTGGAAAAACAACACAAAAAGAATACATTAATATGATTGTATAAAGAGTGTTACATATTTTGGGCGAACAATTTGAAAGGTAGTGAGTATAAAATAATAAATGATGGATAGAAAAAGCCACTAAGATATAATTAATAACGAAAATAAACATTTAAAAAATAAAAGTGTAAATAAAGGTAAACAACTGCGCTACTTTTCAATTTACTTGAGACTTACACATTCGCAACCGAATTTCTTTAGATAATATTCTGTTCTCGAAGCAAATGATCGAGAATTAAGCTTCATTGAAATTCTCTGGTACCTGCTGATATTCCTCAGATCCTAAACCGATATTCCTGTGAAATTCAAGCTACTTAACCATTTCCCATGTAATTTTCCTGGCTCAGCGGCCAAGTATGAAAGGAAGTGAAGGGACGCTTTCTGTTGAATCAGGAAAGAAAGAACCTGCTAGAATTATTTGCAATGGGAAAAGTTGACGATTTCCACTTCTTTTGTATATTCCTATTTACATGAACATTTGAAAAATTTGCAGTTGTCTGACAACCAAAAGAACATTACGGTAAAAAAACAATATATTTATAATAACTTTATGGAATTCTAAAATTGTATGATTTTACCTATTTATTAGTAAACGGTGTATTTATTATAACAATAACGTCAGCAATTGTTAAACAAATACGTATTCAATTTGCGATATTCTAAAACAAACTTAGATATTAATACATCAGAGGAGAGGCAAGATGGTGTTTTGCTATTTGCTAATCTGATACGAGTGCTCACTCATGGTACAACTGCAGAAATAAAATCCTTAATCTGATGTCACTGGGAGAGAAAAAACCTTTATTGTGACGTCCTGAATTGTAAATAACGAAACATTATCGAATAAAACTACTGGATAGAAACTAAACTCCATGAACCTGGATTGAAACTAAATTCCTAGCCGCAGTAAATTGTCAGTTTCGACTTACACAGGAATCATCTTGTTGAAATTCAACTGGAAACGTTTTATCAAAGATTCATGCACGAGTTGCCACAATATGTTGGAGTTATATGAAAACATTACAATTTAGAACACAATTATGAACTCAACCAATCTGTTTCTGAATTAATCCATAGGTCGTAAAAAAGCGACAAATTCCATATAATTATTTTTATTCATCTCTGTAATTTGTTGATTTTCTTGCGATTGCGATGCTAACTAGACACAAGCGCGTTTGCGAAAAATGACATTAAGTGAGAATTGACACCAAGTTAGAACTGCGTTTTCAAAAAAATTCCATTTCTGCCATTGTTTAAAGAGTAACACAATTTCGTTTATAGTAAGTTTTCAGCGACAAAAAAGCGACATATTCCCATGTAAAAAGTTTTTGTTTGTTGTGTAATTTCTCGGCTTTCTTGAGATTGCAATGCTATCTTGACGTCAACTTAGAAACGCGTTTGCGAAAAATTCCATTTCTAGTAAAGAGTAACAAAATTTTTTTTCGAGCGAAAAAAAGCGACAAGTGTCCATTAACAATTTTTTATTTATTAGTGTCATTTCTTGGTTTTCCTGACATTGCGGTGCAGAACCGCGTTTTCGGGAAATTACATTTCTGGTCTTGTTTAAAGAGTAACAAAATTTATTTTATGGTCAGTTTTCAGGTGATGTGGAGATGTACGTGCAAGCAGCACCGGTTGCATGGAAACGTGGCCAGACGCGGACGCAGATTCCTGTACTCGATGTATTTGTACGCTTTCCAGTGGATTTGAAATTCCTCCTGATGTGCGACAGTGATTTAGAGAAAATGTAAATACTTTCAGTTAAAATATTTTTTTACGTACACATAATATAGTGAAATGTTGCACATTCAATTATAGCTATCATATTAGTATAATATAAATCATACCTCACTGTAGCTAAAATATAAGAATGTACATTGTCTAAGAATAAGAATGTCTTAAGAATTCGGGTTGAGGCTGACGTGAAATCAGCATCGCAGCACAAAGTATATAGCGGTGGACAACAGAAGGTTCTACGCGGTCAGAAGATTGACAATAACTGCCGATGACGGGAGTCGAGACGGCAGGACAGCGCTCCATAGAAGACAATTAGCAGGAACGATGCGAGCAGCGACGAGGATGAAACGGGCTGTAGCGGGGTGTTAGGTACGGCGCGAGGGGGAAGAAAACAAGTTGTGTGGGCCAAGGACGATTAGGAGTCTTGATGAGGCCGCTCGTGCACAACCGGATGGTTGGACTCATCTTCATTCCCGCGACCTCTGCCTTCCTGCAATCCTTCACGATTTTTGAGCTGTCCGCTATATCTACGGAGCTGTGTTTCATTAGTTTTACATCTTCCGCAAGTGGAGGAGTTCGTTCGGAAAAGCAGGGCTCCGCTCCTGATCGTGGAGCAGTTCCACTTTCCTGTAGCAAAGCAAACGATCAAGGAGCTCCCCTTACAATCTCGTGGTTCCGAATATTACAGTTCCTTAATTTATTTCATACTGATATTTGTTTTAATGTTCCAGCCAAGAGTATATTATTTCGGGTACAAATTAAGACCATTGTTCTAAAGGGATCACGAATATATTCAGGAACAAATGAAAAATAACTTAATTTTTGCAAATATAATTCTAAACAAAAAAAAATACGTTCTATGATTTTCTTGTAACAAAAATGGTTCATCGCATAGCATTTTAAAACTAACGCTTCAAGATCACACCTTGAAGTTTATTACTGTTGCATGTGACTGAAAACGCCGAATTTCTATTTACTCTTCCGAATTTCTGAATGTTTTCTTCCTCTTCTCCGGATTCCAACGGAACATCGGAGGCCTTTCGTGCAGATGGCGTCGGCGACATTGGGACGCCGCGTCGTCAAGGCAACGCCGACGCCCAGGCGCGCAGGCCGGCGACGCAAAAACCTCCGGCGCCGCTCCCCGCCGCCTTCGCTTGGTCGCTGGCCGCCCACGCGCTTCCCGCTCGATAGCGACGATAGCGCTCCATTGCTGACGTGAATAACATGGCGTTAAACCGTTTAATCGACACATGTGGGTTAGTTCACCAATAGTTTTGGGTTAAGAAAAAGGCGGAGGAGTGTATTCGTGTTCAAATTATAGTAACGTGAAACAAGTTAGTATTACAGAACGTGTGTTCTATGTGAATATTGTTTTCTTTGACATATGAATCATTTGCAAAAGAAAAATTAGTAATGCTAGAGAATTGCACAGACTTTCTTATCGTACTAGTTACCTATTCTCTAGCGTCTAATCTAGCCTTTTGGTTTTGATTCACCTAAAAAATAGTGTACGACACGTGGTAAACTTGTTTTTAAATTGTTCGCAGAATAATCTTTCCTACTCGCAAAATAAAAAGGCCACTTTTGTCACTCGTATTATAAATAACTATTTCAGAATCAGGAGACCTCAAAACGTGCATTTTCAATGAAAAATCGAAATCGATTTTTTCCAGCATTACATAACTCTCTCTATTCTACGTAAATTTCTCCGTAAGTACGTGTGCAGTATATGAGAAAGTAATTAATGAAGATTTCCTCTTTCGTGTTCCACCAGGATCATGACAGTACACGTATAATTACTCCAAAGAGAACACATTTTCCTGTCACTATTTCATAAAACCGTACACACTGCTCTATATCGTTAATTTAAATAAAACGTAACACCGTTACACGATTACTAAACAATTACTTAACAGCAAATAATTGTGAATAGTAAGTACTAATAGTATATAGAATGTAACAACCTTCACTGATATATTTACATATGCAGATAACAGCCATTACGTTCATTACTCTCGGTTCCATCGGTCAACCATACATAGATTTTCAATTCTTACAATTCATATTCTTACATTTCCTACCTTCTTATTCTTACGCTCAGTAGTAACTTCATTTGTCGCCCTTCAGTTCCACTTGTAGCAAATAAACTAACAGACTTAGTATGAAACATTTATCATTATCCATAGAGAGAGAGAGTCGTCAGAGTTATCAGTTTCCAGAGAGAGAGTGTGTGTGTGCGTGTGTGTGTGTGTGTGTGTGTGGGTGCGTGTGGGTGTGTGTGTGTGAGAGAGAGAGAGAGAGAGAGACATAGATATTGTAGTGCATTGTTATCAAAGAATGAAAGCCAGTGACAGAAATATTCCGTGGTCATATTTCGTAGAGTACAAGTTGTCACCTTTCTTTATTTGCGCAAGGAAACCGCTTGGGTCAACCGATCATATCTCTCTTTGCCACGAATCCTGTTTCTCCAAGGAGTGAGTCAGAGATCGAAGGTCGCTGGGATTTTAAGATTTGCGACGATACACAAACAAACAATTTCTAAAATCGAATATCTGTTACTGCGACTTACTGACATTTATTACACCGCACCTATATGAACCACCAGGTCGTACGTCCGTAGTTAATAATAGTAATGATGTAACATGAGGCAAGAACACGAATATACTTTATGAAGATGGTTGTGTAAGTGTGAACAGTGCTTTTAAAAAAATCATTACAGTAATTCTTCGACATTCGCGAATTCGCTTTTCGCAAGTTCCGAATATTCGCGATTAGAGAAATGCTACCGAGTTTTAACCTTCGCGACTTCAACATTCGCGAGTGCGTCTTTTGGTCGTTCTACATTTTCTTGAAAGCGAGCACATTTAATTTCCTTTATCAGCGGAAACGAACTCGACACACACCGGGGCTCAGAGTATCAGTTCTACAAAAAATGTTAAAGCCGGAATGTCAATTCACATTAACAGGATTGTAAAATAATTCAATTTCTTTGGGTCAAATTGGAGGTAAGGGTTTTGTCCACATGAACAGAATTGCTATTCAGAATCTATGCAACCTCACTTAAGTGGAGCTTCGTGAAATCATCAGCGAAGAAAACCTTCTCGAATGTAATGATGAAGTAAAGGAAGCGAAACTGCGTCCTGGAGTACCTTCAATGTCAAAACAGTTAATGGCGTTCTAAAACTCCAGCAAGCTCTGATGGTCGGCCCCGTGGCCGAGATCGCTAATGCAATAGTGCCGTAGTGATCTCGGACAGAGAGGTCGCGGGTTCTAGTCCTGCCTCGGGCATGCTTGTATGTGTTCGTCGTTTAACCCCCATCATTACCATACCGGTTCATCCTCATACCATAACGTTAAATCCAGTAGTGGTCGCTAATGACATAGTAGTTGATGCGGCCTTAAATAAAAAAAAATTAAAAAACTGTTGGAAAGGATATTCGAAAGTAATCAGAACACGGAAATAACTTCCAAATTTAAAAGAGAAATAGATGCAGCAATTCTTCCACATTCGGATATTAGAAGAAACATATAAATTACCAAATCTTATATCCAATCACTTTCGACTTTGAAAAATTTTAAATAGTTTTATTTCTTCTCTTTGGAATGTTAATTGTGAATTCTGTTTGCAGTATCGCTTACTCAGTCTACCGCAGATTATTTTTTTTTCTGTTTTAAACATCTTTTCTATATTCAGGAACCTAACCCACCTTTATTCATTAAAATATAGACGGAACATTTGCGGATTTGACATTCGCTATGCTTTTTGGGAACCTAACTCTCGTGAATATTGGGGGATTACTGTAATTAATTTTAGAGTAATGTTAAAATAGCACAACTCTTTCTCGGAGTCTCAAATAAAAGTAGTGTTTATTTCATATATCAGATACATTTAGCAGAGAAAAACAACTAAAGCAAAAACAAATACTACATGAGTACGTTAACTGTTCCCTGAAAAAGTCATTGGTCATTTATGGATATCACCAACGGCACTTCTGTGTTCCTGAGTTTTCGCCCGGCTGTTTATAATTTCTTTGAAGTAATTTGAAGAAACGGTTCAAACACTACATTCAATTCCACATGAGGCAGTTGCCCATCCACGAGACAATGGACGTTGTAGACGCACTACATCAAGGACGTCCCTTCCTCAGCAACTACTTGACGGCGGTAGCTCCCCGCTTCGAACTTCACCGCCGCGCGCCGCCATCGCCTACCCTGCTGGTAGTTAACTGAGGTATTGCACGGCACCGGCTGATGCATGGAGTCCGTTAGTCAAGCAGGTAAACGGCGGGCGCCCGCCGAGGAGGTACCGGTCCGCTCGGTGGCACTGGGCGCGCTATTACTCAAGTCAAAGCCGGCGCGGCGCGGGGCGGCGCGTTCGCTGTGGCGGCGCAACGGCGGCTGCCGTAAGAGTTAACTTATCCCGTGAAACAGCGATTCCCGCATCCATCCATCCAATCGATTACCCCTACAAGAAGAACGCGGTGCTAGGGAGACTTTGGCACTGCCAGGAAGGTTGTACGTCAGGGTGTTGCACGCTTCCTAGCACCATCTCATTAAAAGAACAGTTCATTTTCTTCATCAACGACAGAATTGCGTTCTTAATTTTGAAGGCTTTATGCCATAAAAGTGTGTTAATATATTACATTTAAGAAAACGAGATCGGAAAAATAATATTAATTTTTAATTCCTGAAAGATATAGATATTTTAAGTTGGAGGAATACCAGAAGCCAATTCTGGAATAAAAAGGAAGAATATACTCTTTAATCCTTTAAAAAATGGATACAAAAATAATATTTCCGTTTCACTTTTCTCCTGTAAAATCTCTATCAGAAAAAAATTCTTTCTGACAGATATTCTTCTGAAATGCATCAATTTATGCCGCCATTCAAATACTCTTTTCAGTCTTCTAAAGAAACTACATTAATATTACACATGGTTCGCGAGGAGGGCACCAGAATATAGTATATACTATATATGGTAAACTGACTTATCACGCTGTGAACAAGCTTGTCTTTTCACACCAAAGAGGCCAATTGGGAGGAGCAGGAATCAGAAAAAGCGATAGTGAAGAGAGGAGTATGAGGAAAGCGAGAACTTATGCGTGAGACGCAGTGTATAGGTAAGGGAAGGGATCGTAAGGCGAGGGGGGAGGAGGGGGGCTACGGTAAGGGCTGAGTGGGTGAGTGGAGATGGCAGTGCCGAAAGCCAATTCCAGGGGAGAGACAAGGGAAAGGCACGGGAACCTCAACGGGGGGAGGGCGAGGGCGAAGGTGAGTGGGTGTGTGGACAGGTGGCACCCGCCTACGCAGCTGGTGGCCACAAATCAAAAATGCCGGTCGTAGGTGGAGATGGCACAGCAGACCACTGCCCATTCTTTACACTATGGCGAAAGGAGGGATGGAGAGAGGGTCGAGGACGGCAATCACACCTAGCACTACAAATTGCGTACAAAGGCGAGTCAGTCCAACTTTCCAAAATAACGGTGGGAGAAATTTCTGAATGTTTTTGTAATACGCAGCCATTACAGATTTATTATTTTTAATATTATTATTATTCCACAACACCACGACTTACGATGTTATGAATCGGCTAAAACTAAAATTTACTCCAAGTTACAACTAGCTACCTAAGGAGCAGTTCTATGGATTGTCGGTGCCTCTACAATACTTAATAATAATTTATTATTATTATTATTATTATTATTATTATTATTATTATTATTAATCCTCTAATACACGACTAGAGATGTTATGAATCAGTTGATTATAAAGCCTAGTCCGGGTTGCAACCAGCTTCTCAAGGAACAGATCTAGAAACTACCTCTCGGTGCCTCTACAATACTTTGCGCAAATAAAGCAATTTCTTTCACTTTCCTATCTTTTGAAATACCTGGCTGCTTAGCCAAATTTTGCGGAACAAATCCCGGAGCTTCGATAACTATCGGGACGACATGTGAAATTACATCCCACATTTGTTGTGAATTTTTGTTGTGGGTTGTAGTGAGTTTCGTACCTCTTGGTGCATGTGTTTGGAACTTCGAGGGGGGTAAAGATCTGCCAGTGGAGGTAACAACACACCCTGTCGTGTCTATTCCAGTATTCGGCTAGAATAGGAGAAGATGAGACGACATGATTAATGGTTTCTACTTGTTCCTGAAAAATGCAGCACTCCTAGGAAATTTTGAGAACCACTTTACCACAATGTCGTGTTCTCAACGCCTGATCTTGAACAGATATTAGAACTGCTTCCGATTCTTCTTGTAAGCCACATAAATCATTGATCTTTATTGGTATGAACATTGTCCATTCCTTTTAGATACTGTTCTTCAATTGGTTTGTCTCTACACGATTTCTTTAACATTTTTTGTGTCTAACATTTCATGTTCAGTAGCATCACAAATTTAATGTCTGTGTTATTCTGCGTGTCTTGCATAGTTTTCTTCGTAATGCTTCTTGCTACACTAACAATGCCTTTGTTTCCCATTCTTCGGTCAGATTTAATGACACCCCTCATTAGAGGGTCATCTTGATGACTGACTTCATACTTTCCCATCTTGACTATTGCATTGTGCCAAGAGGTTACAATTTGTCTAAGGCCTCTTAATATAAGCTGTCCAGACGTCACCAGTTCTAGAGTATATGTTTGGAATTTGATGGGAGGAACAGATCTGCCAGTGGAGGAAACACCCTATAGTTTCTTTTCAGGTATTCGGTCTTTGCAAGAATTGGACAAGCTGAGACAATATGATTAATTGCTTCTACTTGTTCCTGGGAGATGCGGCATTTATCTTCTTCAGAAATTGTGAGAACCGCTTTATCATAATGTCGCGTTCTCAACGCCTGATTTTGGGGAGCTGTTAACAAATGCTTTCGTTTCTGGCTTCATTCTTCCCCTTTTTAAAGCACATCAATGATTGATCTTTAATTATCTGCACCTTGTCCATTCTTTTTAGAAATTGCCCATGTACTATTATTATTATTATTATTATTATTATTATTATTATTATTATTATTATTATTACCCTAATTTACGGCTAGAGATGTTGGGTTGCAACCAGCTTCGTAAGGAGTAGATCTAGGGACTAACGCTGTCTCTGCATTACTCTGCGCAACATGTGGGCTATTCCCAATAAAGCAATTTCTTACCCTTCCCAGTCTTTTGCATATCTTGGGAGTTTAGGCAAGCCCGTACACAAATTTTGCGGAACAAATCCCAGATCACCGATAACAACCTTGCTTGCATTGCTCGGTACAACATGTGCCACATTCGGCTGATCTCGATTTCCAAACACTTGTATTTAAGATGTTTCTCTGCCTCCTTGGTTACGGCGTTTTGATCGCATGGCACAGCAACGTCAAGAAGTAGACACAGTTTTTTTCTCCAAATCCCTGATACCAATATCCGTTTTGTTTGCCGCTATCGTGCGATCAGTTTGAATTTGTTGGTCGTACAATATCGTACGCAGTCCAACAGACGTCACCGGTTTTGGTAAGATTTCGTACCACTTGGGGCATGTGTTTGGAACTTCGAGGGCGGTACAGATCTGCCAGTGGAGGTAACTACACACCCTGTCGTGTCGGTCTTTGCTAGAATTGGACAAGCTGAGACAATATGATAAATGGTTTCTACTTGTTCCTGGCAAATGCCGCATTTATCATTTTGGGGAAATTTTGAGAACCGCTTTATTATAATGGGTTCTCAAGGCCTGATATTGGGCAGCTATTACAAGTGCTTCCGATTCTGGTTTCATTTTTCCCCTTTTGAGCCACATAAATGAATGATCTTTATTGATCTGCACCTTGTCCATTCTTTTTTGATATTGTCCATGAAGTGGTTTGTCTCTCCACGATTTTTTTAACATTTTTTGTTACATTATCACATTTCTTAAACATTTTGTTCTCACAGTTCATGTTAAGAAGCATCAAATTCAGTGCATGTGCTTATTCTGCGTGTCTTCCTAGTCTTGTTCGCAATGCTTTTTGTTACACTTACGATGCCTTTGTTTCCTACTCTTCAGTCAGATTTCATGACCTGCCTCATTATTGGGACATCTTGATGGCTGACTACATAATATGACTACATAATATTTGACTATATAAACTGTTAGTATTGTTATTACTATTACTATTACTATTATTATTATTATTATTATTATTGTTCTTGTTGTTACCGAGGCTGAAAACATTATAATTCAAAAATACGTTACCTTATTATATACTATGCAAATCAGACAATGGTAATATTTTAATTCGTCGCAATTGAAAACAAATGCTAGTCACTCTTTGTATATCAATGATTATTCAGAATAGTATGCATTATTTGCAATTAATATACACGTTGCATCCATAATTACGTATTACATCCGAGTGCATTTTACTTAATTCGCTTTTCGAGAGTGACCATAATGGATAGTAGAGAATTCTCATATCACCGGAGTGATCCTTATAATGAAGTAAAATTTCACTTTACTCTTTTCCGAGAAAGTTACGCGATTTACGAGCCACTGACACGCATGTATAATGTACTAGTTTCGTAAAAACGCGCACAAACTGAGAGAAAAACTAAGTACCCTGTGGCCGTTAGAGAGAGGTATCAAAGGTTTCGTCATATACCCAGGAATTGGAAAATCCAAAAATAATTACACAGATTCGATTTTAACAAAAAAATTCTTGCAAGTATTTGATTATATTATTCCTCTTTTTCTCACATTGCACTTAATTCTCATACTCAGGCTGTCACTGTTTACGACACAGCTGACGACAAGCGACAGCAAGGTTCCGAAGAAGACTGCGCCCCTACTACATATTTACTATTGACATGTCGCATTACGGATCTGCAACTTTTTATATTCTTGTGATGTAAAGAGTTGTTGCACTGTTTGTCCGTATAAACTATTGCAGTTTTCGTGAAGACTGTTTTAATGAAAATATTGGAACTACTACAGTTATATAAGATTATTTTATTTGCTGTACTTCAAGAGTGTGGGCTTTACAATTTTTTCAGCAATTTCAATTCAATTTACTCAGCAATATTTTTCGGCTGCTGGCCACTAGTTTCAATAAACAAAGTTCATCATATACAGAAACATTTTATTATATAGGAATAACTCGAGACTACATTCCGTGTTGAACGTTATGTTAAAAGAATTCTGAGTTCTTAATTTTGAACAAAAAAACGGAAATAAAATATATTACAACAGTCAGTGTAACCATTTTCAAGCCTCATTTGTGCAGGATTTAATATACATAATTTTTAACTTTTGCCAGAAAAGCAGTGACGCTTTTGTTACCCAACGAATCTTTCCAGTTGGCGAGTGCTGTACGCAAAGGGAGCTTTCGCTTTCATCCGAGGCGACGCCCGGCGCCAATTAACGGGGAGCCCCCAAATCGCCCGCCATGGGCTAAGTGAACGCGCCCCGGCCGCAGCCACTCCATCGCGTCTTCACGTGTTGATTCAAGACGCGCCATAATACCAGTGCTTTCAACACGCGAGCAGGATACCACACGCATAATTCCGCATTAATTTCAATACCTAATTCCGGACTAAATTCTTATGTGAGTGAACGACGTCACAGCGGAGAGGGTTGAGGGAGCGAAGGCGGCGGCGGTGGCGGCGGCGGCGACGACGCGACGGCGGGGGAGGGGTCTCCGTACCCATACGGAAATGCGGCGGCACAGCGCGGCTTCGCGGCCCGCATGAATAATTCACAGGGGCAGGTGTTGTTTTCGGCCAAATATTCTCCCGGCCCGCCCATCCCGTCGCGCCGCGCCGCGCCGCCCGCGCCCTCTTGCTGCTGGCGGGAACAATGGCGGCGGCGGAGACGCTTGGCTGGGCGGCTCCGTGCGCCCGAATACGATCACACCCCTGGTGGAACACCAAAGGCTGCCCCGCTCTGACAGTGTGAAGTGAACTGGCCGACGGCGTTCGACCTCAAAAGAGCTTCTCTGACGAAATCCGAAACAACTGAACCCTATTATTAAGTTGGCTGTCCGGGTGACGCCGCGTCCATGGCAAAGGTGCCGACGTTTCGGTCGCCATTCTGCGACCTTCCTCAGGGCGTAATGCCAATAGGAATATGCCGTAATAGGAAGGTAATAGGAAGGTCGCAGAATGGCGACCGAAACGTCGGCACCTTTGCCATGGACGCGGCGTCACCCGGACAGCCAACTTAATATTGACTCCGGCCGCGGAAGCCTACGCTCTCAACTGAACCCTATTGTTCGTGAATCTGAATTCACGTGCGTCGCTGTGTACTTCTGCCCACCAAGAACCCGAAGCGGCTAGTAATATTCGTTTCGCTACGTCAGAACACACTTTACATATTTGTTACGAAGAAAAAGGAAGTTTTTTCATGAAATGGCTTAAACAACATAATGGAGTTTTGTGAAGACTGTTTCCAATTGAAGAATTCCAGATTGATTGATTATACTATCCAGGTTTTGAAAAATGGTCAAGCCCCCCCAATTATAAAATCACTGTTAACTTAATCACAGCAGAATTATTTGCAAATGTGTTTATCCATTTCAACTGCACATTCTCAGAACTGCAACGCGGCAATTTGCAAGCAATGAAATTATTAGCTTTGGGACCCAGTGAGGGTTCCGCGAGCTGACCAAGTAATTTCGTGGATCTCGAGTTCTCTGGAAATTAAATGATAAAAAATCAACCGTATTGTTCAATAATCACAGAAGAAGATAAACAAATTAATTACGTAATTCTGTCGAATCTCATACATTTCCGAATTCTTCAGAATTTGGAAATAATGGGAACATACGTGAATTAATGTGCTTTGGCTGACAATTTTGTCAAATGATAAAAGACTTTCACTGCCCAAGTAACTGCGAGATGCAATTCCTTCATGTTGTTTACAAGAAAACCTCGCGCAACTGAGCCAGTAAGAAAGCGAGACTTTTGATTGATTATGTTCTCGCAGGAAAAGACAACTGGTCGAAACGAATTACTACAAGCCTACGGAAAATTAAATAAATCAAGTGAATGCAGAGTTTGAAACATGTTGTGTCTCAACTAATCTGAGCAGAGGCGGAATAGAACGAAGGGATAATGAAAAGATGGCCCATTAAGTGGGCGGGAGGAAGAACACAACGAATTATTAAAAGGACGATGGGATGACAAGTCGTCCAACGAGTTAACTATCTAGTATAGGGTCGGAAGTACAGTTAGGTATGATGCACGAGTGGCAAGGTACGGGCGGGTGAGCAGATGGGAAAAGAGTGAGTTGGGGGCATGGGGAGGGAGAGGGGGGTCGGAAAAACTAGCAGGTGGTACCAAATGCGTGTTTTGGTAAAGCAGGCGAACAAGCGAGGCAGAAGCGGTCTGACTGGTAGTCTGATCAAATTCTAATTGGAAAGCAAGCCAAAGTTTTCAAAACGAAATATGGTTAAATAATATCAAATGCTCACCACAAAATCAACATGAGATAAACTCTCTTGACCTGCAGTTCCAATCCTAGCAAATATGTATCTTTGAATCTTATAAACTTGCAATGTAAACATACATTAATAAGTTCTGTACAAAATAAGAAAACTTCACAAACATCAATATTTAACTATAAACCTAATAGTAGATAACAACTGCAAGTTAGAAATACATGTATCTTACTGTTAGAAGAAATCACTAATCACTATCCAAGAACATTGCAATATTTTGCTACGATTCCAATTGCACAAGAGCGGCACACCGCCAGAGAAGGAAGGGGTTCCTACACCCTCACCCCGCCGGAAAACACATAGAACAAATGCACCGATACCGTAGTGACATCAGTTGATGCTCTGAGCCTCCATTACCGGATGTAGCCCTATGGAGTGTTCTACCCAAGAAACGACCCCCTTGCCGTGGTATGTTCAAGGCCTGTCCTCGCATTTCAAACGCGGAGATGCGGTCAAACGCATGACTCTAGGCGTAAGGACTGTAGTGTCTACTCCTTCCCGTAGTCTTCTTCGACGAATACTTCGACTTCAGAAGAAGCTCTGATCCCTTGAGATGATCATGAGCACTCAGGTTTTTAGATTCAGATTGGTTGTTATTTTTTATCTTTATTTTGACGGTTATATATTAATCGTAAATTAATAAACATGTCCTCTGCCAAATTAAATTATCCCCGCGCAGTCATCTTATAGGTTATTTAACCAAATGTTTATTCGGCGATGTTTTAATTTTAAACATAGTTGTTGGCATTTGCTTTTCTTGAGTACTGCTGTCTTTGCTTTTGCTTCTGGTCCGAATTTCGGAGAGAATCAAATTCGGCGAGTTCTGTTCAAATAATGACAGAATGTACACGTGTAAGACTGCGAGAAAGTACGTGGTGTTGTAGCTCTACTAATTTATTTCTGTGACATGTTAGTAGGTGATTTCTTTTTATATAATGAATGTGTAACTAGTAGAATAATTAGACAGAAATTTCATGATTGAGAAAATACTATTTTCCAATAAGTGATTCTGAGTAGCTCAAAATACACTTTTATTTTGTGATTTGAACAGGTTTGTTTTCACTTAATCAGAGAGCTTTCGTGTTCCCGCCTTACTCTTTCACATCACGGTGGCTCCTACTGACTTCTCCATTCTACTCAGTGAAATTCGGGTGTTAGACGATACATAGAACATCTCAAGTATTTCCTGATGCAGAATTTCGGATGTTCTATGTCCCAACTGTTAAGGTTATTGAGCTTCATCTTCGTGTTACTTGATGTAACATTATTTAATATAAATATGGACCAGTCTTATGCTTAATATTAATAAATGCAATGTTCACATTTCTACTAAAGTAAGTCCCGCAAGGTTTGTATTGTGCCATAATAATTTTAAGAATTTTAATACTCAATATGTTTCAAACGTACTTCACATGATCATTTCTGTAGTGTGAATTCTCGCCCACTGAACTTAAATACAGAAGAACTGCAACCACGATGAGGATCAAAAGTACCTCTTCCTGAGAGTGAGACTTACGTTGGTCTGAAGTTTAATTAGATCCTCGTTACCAATGATCGTTCATCTGAAGTCTTACGACTGCAAGGATAGAGAAAGAGGAATCTAAGGGGTTCCTCCGTATTTGAATTGAAAATAGTGTTATCCCCATTCACAATAAATTCTTTACTATCAGTGCTGAATAGCTCAATGATGAGGTGAATTTATATATACTACATTTCTTGTAAAATATCTTTACACGAAACCATCAAGTCAGCTGGGACAATAATAATAATAATAATAATAATAATAATAATAATAATAATAATAATAATAATAATAATAAGTTATACAGAAAACGGTTACAGGCTACACTCAGTCAAAACAGTATAAAAGTTTTCAAACACAGAAATTGATATTAGAAAAAGGAGAATGAAATTCTTTGGCCATATTAACAGATTACCAGAAAACCGATTGTCAAAAAAGATATTAGATTATGTTACCTCACTTAAGAACACAACACCTTGGCTGAACGAAATTCGGAAAGACCTGAGAAAAGCTACCATAAGATCAGATGACATAGTAGAAAGAGACACCTTCAGACATAAAGTTGACAAGTGGGAAGTTGAACCAGAGCAACCGAAACAAAAACAATACAGACCAAAGTGGTCTGATGAACGTAAGCAAGCTTTCTTGGAAAGAATGAAAGCCTATTTGAGAAATAAGAACACAAAACAAAATAGAGTCTCTTGCTTAGCGTCTTCCATATATGGGAAGAATTCGCCTATAATAATAATAATAATAATAATAATAATAATATCTTATCTGTGAGGCGGTTCAGCCATAAGGTTGCTTTACCGACGCCGTCCTTGGCTGCGCCACATATTTCTTTCGTTCAAACATTTTCATTTTCACATAAAAACACATCAACTAATTACCGCGAAAATGAAACCCAGGAAACCAATTTTCGGCATTGACAAAGAAATTTTTCCACACACATTTCACATGTCGTGTACAAACAATTCATTTCTTATAGGGTCGAAGGCAGCAGCTGTCAAAACCGTTCACCTGGCTTCAAACGAGTGCTGTATCCCCTCCCCCGCCAACTTCACACTGGCCATCGTGGGCGGAGTCCGGAAGGAGGTACGCTCGCGCCCCCGCTGCAGCGCGCTGGGACGATTCCACAATACGGCTGCCGCTCTGCAAGACTGTTTACGAGGAAAATAAAAGTCGCCGTGGCGGGGCGGGGCGCAGCGCGCGGACGGCCGCCACCGTACGTGCTGCGGGGCCCTTGCTGTTTCTCTTGGCTTCCGTCCTTCGCGGAGCATCGGGAGAATTCGACGCGCCGCCGAGGCGGTGTCAGCGTAAAGCGCTCTACGAAAGGCAAGGCGGGGGCTACGGTGCAAAAAATTACGAAGCAAATGTGTGTCTCGAAATTGTTCTCAGACCCCAAACAATGTTTCAGTCGACTTTATCTGTCGTAAAACGTTTAAAGAGCACAAGCGGAGATGATTTTGTACATGCTAATCCTGAAACTGTAACAACAACAATTGGTTTTAATATTACAATTACTAAATAGACCAATACATTTATGTACAAGCACAACATGATCGGACGACTGATTTGTTTGTCCGAGTGCATTGTAAGCAAACTATGACGCCCAACACACACTGAAATCCTTATTCACACTAATTCATCATGGTTAACTTCACGTTGATATGTGCATTAATAACAATATAGACTAAAATATGAACTTCAATAATTTGTAGACCCAAATAATTTATTGATAAAATATTATCACTATTTGAATTCAGGAATCTGTAGTTTACCCTTGAAGTACAATAATTTGTCTATCTTCATATCTTTATGATTCTCAGATACATGAATGCAAATCTAATGACTTCAATCACTAAAAGCAAAACATTTATAGATTTAATTTAATGAAGTGTTTCGTATAAAAAAGAATAAAACATACCTCAATGCCTTCTTAAACAAAATGAAATGTGCTAAGAAACATGACCACGGGCCAAACGTATAAAGCTAAAGGATATCCTCGCAAGTAAAAGGTAGAAGTGTAAGGTTTTGATTTCGAGCAAACTGTAGAAGTACGAGTAGAAGAATATCCTTTCAATATGTATACTGATTACCTAATAAAGCTGAAGGATATCCTCCAAATACAGAGGAACGTAGATTATCGGTACTGATTAGAATCAGGTATAGTTCCGATATTCGATAATTCGGAAAACGGAACATAAAAATGGCAAGTGCACATAAAATGCTGTCTAATTTCTAAATAACTAAAATACTATACGCTAATTTCTTATGTTGCTCACTCAAGTAATCAGCCTTTTCGTTAGGTATGCAGCGAAGTACACTTCGCTGCCTAAAGGATTGCATACTTCATATTTAATATAATACAATTACACGGTTCATTGAGCGGTCAACATGCAGGAACTTACATCTTAAGACTTCATTTCCTGGTCTGAAATGCTCTATATTCTACGACAAACTTCCGAATACGCGTTTTTGCATGTCCCTTATATTCCGAACTCCAATACACTATCTGAAGTTAAGATAAAGAAGAGACTCCATAACCTCGAACACGTAAAGATGTAACTGCGTAAATGGATTTCATCCATGATAACATCGTTCATTGAATGCAATGTGTATTTTGAATAATAAGACTAATTTTTACCGTACACGTAGATGAATTATGTCGTAGGCCATTATGGCATGTCGTGGATCACAAAATCTCAATTCAGGTTTTAGATCTATTTCGTGACAAAGAAAAATACGGAACTTCCTACAGTTCAAACGCATCTTTTAGACCAGTCGTGTCAAAAATACGGTTTGCGGATTATTAACAAGCGGTTCGCGACCAGATCTAAAGATTTTTACTAACTTGTCCACAAATGACAATTATATAGATGATGCCGTTGCAAACATTCCCGTCCTAATAATACTTCAGGATATTCGAGGAAATGCAAATATTTGACATTGACATGAACTAGTGCTGATGCGAAGCGCTATTTCTTTCGTTGCCCAGAATTGCTTCATGGGAGTTTATAAGGAAAGGATACTGTCATTATGTTATAGCATAACTAAGAGTAGCATATGCTACAGCTAAACCTGTCGCGCGGCTGTCACATCTCACACAGCATTGAAGTATCGAGCAGCTTGATTTGAACTCAAGCTTACATAAGTATTGTTTGTTGATTGTATTCGAGTGAGAATTTAAGTTATGTAGAATGATGTCGCAAAAGCGTAAATCGATAGGGAGTGCCGGGCTTCCAACCAAAATGGGATATTTTTGTGAAATAAGAAGGTAAACCACTTTCCTTGGTTTACAACCAAACAGCTGCGGTTTGTAATGAATTTTCTTTGAAGAGGAACTATGATACGAAACAAGTTAAACTTGCTCCAGCATTCTTGCTCCAACATTCGCCTGGTATTGATTAGAGAAACCACGGAAAAATACCGATCAGAGCAGCCGGCCGCGGGAATTCTCCTCCAGATAGCGACTGAGGTCGACCCAGCTTATTCTCAACTTTTGCTGAACCTAATTTATGCTGAATTTAACAGACGTTTTCATGATTTTCGCGAGATGAAAGAGATGGAATTTCCACTTTTTAATAATCCATTCAATTTTGAAATTGCATAGGCACCAAAATCATTGGCTATTGGAATTGATAGCGTGACAGTCCTTTTTACAAGACAAATTTATTGAAATTAATACATCTTTTTGTACACAGTACTTCAAGAATTTGGACATATATATTTTAATATTTGTAAAGAAGATGCAGCGCGAATTTTTCGAATTTACTGAGTGGTTTGCATTTATGCGCACAGATGTTTTCCATTTTGACAATTACTGATTAATTGATTGATTATTCGTGATTCCGGGCGCGTCAACAACAGATGTCATTATTCCCGTAAGTGTACGGCGTGTTTTTTCCTTGGGAGGTGGCGGTGATCTTTTGCACGCTGGACGGCGAGATCAGGCGTCGACTAGCCGAGTTTTCCCCTCAACTAGGTATCTCCCACCAGCGGGGCACTTCCCAGCCGGGAAAAGCTCCAAGCTCTCGACTGGTCTCCCAACATGTGTGGTAGTGTAGTGTATGTTAGTGTAAATGTGTGTTTAAGGGGTGAGGATAGGACAAGGAAGAGGAGGGAAAGATCGCGCACGGTCCGTGGCCCGTTTGTTAGGGTGCTGCTCCGGCATTAGCCTGGTGGAAACCACGGAAAACTACCGATCAGAGCAGCCGGCCACTAGAATTCCCCTCCGAAGAGCGACTGATCCTGCCGCCTGCGGGACTCGACCCTAGGACTTCCCGTTCAGAGGGTGTGTAGAGACATCAGTTGATGCACTGAGCAATCTCTCCCGGTTTGACAATTATTAATAAGAACAAATATCAATTTAGGCTTAGTGATAAACATCTTCAGTCTACTCTTAAAAAATTATCATGATCACGACCGACATCGATGAGATTGTTAAGAATAAAAGAAGGCAGATCTCCGGATTCTGACGATCATTGGATATAAATTATTTGAGTAGAATCTCATCATTATATTGATAAACCCCATACTTTAGTTCCTAAATAAAGGTTCCTATAACCATTTCCATTAACATATATTTCTTTCCACTTCGGCCCGCTAGCATTTCTTAATTTTGTAAATGGCCCTATAAAAAATAGGGATGTTGACACCCCTCATTTAAACAAACGATTTCGGGTGACGAGAATACAGCATTTTCGGAGCACTTTAAGATCTAGTGCTGTCTCATGTCTGACTCACCTAAACGACACAGTCGTCGCTGGCCGTGGCGCGCGGAGTGTGGCCAGAGCAGCGAGGGCGCGGCGCGGCGCGGCGCGGCGCGGGCGGAGCTCGCACGCGTCAAATCATAGGTCACGGCGACCGGGACGCCCGCGCGGCGGGGCGCTCCGGCAAAAAACGGACGGACGAGCGTCGCGTCGCAAGCGTCGAGCCGCACCGCGCGCACACCGAAGAAAATCGAGGGACGCGTCCAGCGGCACGGCGGCGTTCACGGAAGGAAAGAAAGAAGGAAGGGAAAACTGCGATGGTGTGTGGGAGGCATGGCTGATGAGGAAAGCCGCAGGACGAGTGTTGCAGGAGAAGACAATGGAATGGGACGTTCTAAAAAAGAACCGGCGCGCGATGGAAACTAACGAGACTGGGGTCGAGGGCGAAAAAGAAAGAGAAGGGGAGGAAGAGAAAAGACCCATGCTGGCTGAGAACTGACTGAGAAAAAAGTTTCTTTCCATAATAAAGAAGATACTAGTTGGCGCTTTGTATCGCACGGATAATTTCAAAGTAATATCTTCAAACTATGCTTTATGTAAATAATCAGGGCAGTTTGATGCTCAAATAAGCAGTGTGTGGCTTATTGTTTAATTTCAAAATAAATTGCAGAAAATTTTAACTAACAACTTCCGCATTAACTAAGTTAACACATGCATATGTCCGTCTCCCTACATACTAAACGAAGCAAATTATTCTTATTTTTATCCTTGAATCAAGAAGGACCTTAACAGTAATCCAGAAGTGTGTGTTGCTTGCTGGGAATTTCCTCCAAACAGATTATAACAGAAACAAAAATAAAATATGATCTATCGATTCGCGAACAGGATGTAAATATGGGGCACTTACAGTAACATGAAAATATTAAAAAATCATTAAAATAATGGTACCTTAATTTACCTCAAAATCAGCGCTTTCAATATCAATATCAGCAATTCAGAACTTAAATTAAAGAAGTGTTTCCAAAGTGGAACAAAGCCATGAGCCTTTTTCACACCAATTCTTCCCGTGGATCATTTTCGAAGTGATCCCGTGGGGCAAACATTTGTAAAATGTAGAAACAATCTATATCGATTCATATCCAACATTACAGAAGAAATAAATTTTTTCACTTACTCATTCGGTTCTTTGCCATTACAGGTTGATCAGTTCACTTACCTGAAATAAAACAAATGTTATTTAAGAGTTATCTTTCATGATTTCACTCATGACTAAAAAATTATACAAAAAAATCACATTTAGACATTTGCAATATACGCTTGGAAATGCTAACTGCACTACAACGAAATATTGACCTCATTCACAACGTAAAAACTACTTTAATATTATGCGATTAAGGGAGTCATTAATGTAAGACTATATAACCCTTAGCGTGAGGAAGAAACGTTTATAAACCATATTCTGATGAAAAATGGGTTTCTCCACTACTATGTAGAGTATTATGTATGATAATTGGGAACAATGAAGTAGATGCGAAAGCTGCCAGTTATTCGCGCAGGTACACGTAGCTCCAAAAGCCCGTACCATTAGCGTGAGGAGACGATGTCATTTTCTCAAAATTAGTGAGTTGTAGGCCATCAAATATACCTTCGTGAATTCCATAAATAAAAATAATAGTTAACATGTAAATAGCAATATACAACGCGATTGCATATGACAGACGACATTTGGGCAGCCAAGCTTGTTTTATACATACTAGCTAAAATGAAATAAATTATTAACTAATAGGTCACACACAATGGTGCCCCCTTCCGTTCTGCAAAATCGTTTCCAATAACCAAATAATAGAGCCCGGAAGTATTGCAATATGATTTTTTCTTGTTGTTGTTGTTACTATTTTACTTTTAACAACAGGAATAATTTAATTGTACTTCTGGAGTTGTTTTGTAGATATTCATTTTGCCTATTTTAGCTTCTAATGCTTATTATTGCCATTCTGTCTTATTTCTGCCTTTTACTTCACTATTTTGCTGTTTTTTTTCTCCTGGCACCGATCTCGATAAAACTCGATCCAGACTGGACAACAGAAAGGCACGGTCATGTTTTGAACTTCTGTAGAAGCAGATGCTATATTTAATATCTAAATGAAAAACAATGATGATGAAACGTTGCCTGTGTTTGACACAAATTTAGCGAAAAATACTCATGTTTTTGCAAAATTGTACAAAAATTTATTTGAAGATCTGTTGTTTTATGAACACATTTCACTTTAAAAAATTGTGTCTTCATAATTGTAGTTGTAGGAAGACGCCGAAAAAAGTTTGATATTTTTTCAATTTTCGAAAAATTAGCGTTTTCAATCAACATGAGACCTCTCCAATTTTCTTAAATGACCTTTAGATTATCCAACAACAACATTTAGTGAAAATTGTTGGCGTTATTTTTATGAAAATTTTGAAAATGTCCCATGGGCTTTATTAAAATAACGGTTTCAAATTCAAGGGGCCACGAGATCAGTCAGATCTATCGGGGAATATCAATTTTGGAGAAAATCGGTTGAACGGTTTAGTCGCTAGCGTTGTTCACAGACGGACAGACGTTTTGCTTTCAATTGGTTTTTTGGTAGTAAGGACCCACAAAAGAGGGATTCTGGCTGCACCACGTCTTAGGGAATTTTTTTTTCTTAATTTAGCAACTGGATTCAACCACTTTCCCGTAATCAGGGCCCGGCAATGAATTTTTTCTGCCAAAAATCCGCCGTTTATTCGCAGAGCATTACATAACCTTCCCTATAATACCTATCCCTATATTCTGTATATACGTACGTACATGGGAAAGTAAAAAAAGAATATGTCGTTTATACGGAAATTAGCCAATTATTCAGGCAAGTCTTCCTTGAGTTTGATCATCAAGATGTGTCGAAAAGTGAGCAGCCAAGAGCGAACGTTCTCTTCCTCCTGATTTCAGGGCCCTGCGCCAAGAGACGCCCACTCTCACGTAGTAGGCGTGCGGGCACGCGGGCGTGAACAAGTGGCGGCCTGCATCTTTATATCTGTCAAGCCGCAAGCATATCCATCACTCGAAGCAGGAGTGCATATTCGTCACCAACTGTACGCTTGCCAACGTATGCATGACCCGGCGCCCGTTCAACATTTGTCAACGTTGCGTTAATCTACGATTCGCAACCGGGTTGGAGGGTTCCACCTGCATCTACGAACAGCGCGCATCTCCCTCTCTTGTTCAGTAGGAACGTACGTCGCTGATGCTCAAATGCAACTAGCAGTGAATTTCACGTTACGTTCTCTCTCAACATGCACGAAGTATTTACCCATTTATACACCCTTAATCTATCTTTGTAAAGTTGGACAGCGGCACTTCTGCTCCATGTCGAAGTACTCTCTTTGACAAGAATTATCTCATTTGGCTACGGGTATGAAATGTCAACTAGCCCATATCTTTTGTCCTATATAACCTCGACGACCCAATATACAATCGAAATGTATAATCCAAAACTCCCCTACATTCCCTGGCGTACGTTCTTGATCTAAATATTTACCATTATGGAACCACTGAGATCGAAAATTTAACAATAACAGATCTTGGATTTTCAAATACAACACATTCTCTTCAAAAGAGAATTAAACGTGATTTTTCCCTTTTTGAGTAAAAGGATGAACATATAAAAAGTTACCCTAAAAGGATGAATTTTACATTGAAAAGCAGATGCACATGTAAAAACTCCAGCAAATAACAATTCCTCAAGCAATGCTGGGAATGTTTGATATAACGAATTATCTGCCTTTAGCGTGAATTACTGACTTTTCTAGTTGATCGGCCATCAAGAGCGTCACGCTGTTTTATTCCATAAAGAAGACACGCCCCGTCTGCAACGACCTCTTTTTCGCGAGTCTGACCAGTAGCTGCTCCTGCACGGATCGCCCCCGAGAGCACCTTCCGCACGAGAATGCCTTTTGTCCGTCCGGCGAAATGGTTGGACGAAAGGCGCCGCCGCCGTGCGGCAGGACGCTCTCTACAACTGAAACGCCACGCGGGAACGGCGAGCATACAAAAGAGATGGAGATTATCAAGCCGTGTATCTGCAGAGGGCTAATCGCCCATACAACGAAGAGAGCATTAAAAGTAACTACGAGTACGACTTCGTATTCTGATGTCTGGAAACGTCAAATAAAAAGGGGAAAACAGAAAGGAAATTCTACGCGAGGTAAATTCTTTCCTTTTGAACGTACCCGCAAGCCGAGAAAGATTGGATGAAGGTGATTTAAGAAAAGAATTCATACAAGTTGTACGATCCTTTTGTGATTATCACATTTATTACTTATGCCAATTTCAATTTACCACAATGTGAATTTATAAAATATATTACAACACTATTTAAAATAATAGTAATAACGGTGAAATTCTACTAGAAAATTAGGTAGGCAGACCCGCAACAACACTCACAATTCGAGCATTAAATTCCAGCACTTGAAATGAAAATGAATCATGAAATAATCAGCAAGCACATCACTGTGTCGATTTACTAGTAGTCACGTAAAAACTAACGGCAGTAAATCATGGATTAGTAAATTCAAATACAAGAAATTAGTTTTAACTTTTTATCAATTATATTAAAATTCTGAAAAAGAGAAAAGCAACTGAAACAAATACAGTCATAGGCCAAAATATGGGAAGAACTTTTATTGGCATGAATATCACATGCTGGCTTGAAAATAACAATAAATCAAAGTACGAAAATTAATTCTGAAAATAAGTTTTCAATAAGATTTCATGGATATCTATTAGTATTTCTTTTATACACAGCACTTAACTTATGAACATGTATTTTTACTTTCCCGTATACATACGTATATACGGAGTAATATGTGTTATATGGAAAGTTATGTAATGCTGCGGAAAATCGATTTCCAGATTCCAACGAAAATACATGTTTTGGGATCCCCTGATACCAAAAAAGTGTTTCTCTTTAAAAGGTCCATCCGTCCGTCTGTCCATCCGTCTGTCCGTCCGTCTGCCAGTCGGTCTGTCTGTTTGTCCTTTTGTCTGTCCGTCTGTCTCTCGTCCGTCAGTCTGTGAACACCACTAGCGCCTAAATCATAAGTACGATTTCATCCAAAATGGATATTTCCCCGTCGATCTGGTTCCACTCGAGGCGCTGTTATTCTGAAAAACTTCCTTCAAAATTTGGGGGTATATTAAATGAAGCCCCCCAGACATTTTCAAAATTGTCTCAAAGAGGGCTCGAAATTTTTTCTTTAAATTTCTTGTAAGAATAGAGTAAAATACACTAATTAAGGTGGGTTTTAACGATTAATCTTGAATTTTCGAACATTGCTAAAGTTTCAATTTTTTTCGGTGTCTTCCTACAACTACAAAATTGACGATAGAGAGTTTTCCTTCAAATAAAATAGGTTCTCCAAAGAGAGTTCTTTGATTAAGGTCGTGTACATTTTTTGAAAATTTTAATAGTTTTCGCGCAATATGTGCAATTTTAAAAAATTACAAAAACAAGATTTTCTCACAAAGGGCTCGAAATGTTTTCTTTAAACTTTTCGAAGGTATAGTGCTAAATGTACTCTAAGACATGACATAAACGCTTTATTGCTCTACTCTTTTGTTTTTTCGAAAACTACAAAAATGTAATTTTTAACAGGTCTCTCACATCGTTAATATTTACATTAGCGGCGATCTGTTCACATTACTGTATTTATTAGTACATGTACCTTAAATAATGTCATATAAAGTTTCTCGAAAACTCAAACTTTTTCTGTGAAAAGAGCTGAAAATTCCGCATTTTCTGAAACACACAAACCCCATTTTCTCATAAATGGCTCCAAATTTTTTCTTCTTTCTTTTCGAACACATAGTGCTAATTGCTCACTCTTTAATATGATATAAAGTATATTTTGGGGTATCTTTTTGTGTTTTCAAAATTTACAGAAATGTAATTTTTTTAAAGATCTCTCACAACGTTAATATGCACATTTCCAGCAATTTGTAAACACTATTGTATTTGTGATTTAATGTTCTTCAAATTATTTCTAATGAAGTTTCTCGAAGATTCAATTTTCCGTGAAAAAGAGCTTCACAATTTGCTGTTACAGTAGAGCTTAAATGCCATTTTCTTAAAAACGGCTCCAAGTATTCAAAGAAAATTGGGATTTAGGACAAGGTTTTACTGTTCTTTAATATTCATAAAATAATAGTTCCGTTCTACTATTATGAAGCCGAAAAAATCAGAAAATGTCAAAAAATGTACTTTGGGTGGCGATATAGGGCGGCTGGCAAGAATATGAGGCAAGTCCGAATAGCTAGCCGAGACCTAAGAAAATATAAAACTAATACGGGAAAGTCTGTGCCATTCTATAGTATCACTAGTTTTGAGATATTTTCGTAGATATGCGTTTTTGAATTTTTGAGGAAACATTTTTTGCAAATACAAAAAAATTACAAAAGCATAAATAATTATGTAACTAGTTTATGGTACGTGTCTATGAATTGCAATGTAATTTCTGTACGCTTGCTATGCACATAATATGAATTAATGTATGTAAGGCATCTCTTTTAACATATGTAAATGAGTACGTGAAAAAGAAAGTGTACATTACATACGTAATGTCATTTTTATATAATTAACCCCTCTCCATTATGCTTTTCTTATAGATACACTAAAATGTAGGTGAAATGAAGCAACATTTATAGCATAAACCTAAATTTACCTACCTAAATTTTATAATACGACTCACCAATTAAATTGGTTTAAACATTTTTGTAACTTATTTGTAATTGTCACCTCAAAAATTCTGATATGTACATTTACGTACAATTAGGACTATTCAGTAAGTAGATTAATACCGCTGATTTAAATCTTCTTGATTTATATCTTTTTGACTTCGTCTCATCAACGTTTTCCCAAATTGTTTTTCCTCACGACCATCATCGGTTTCAAATTATTAAAACAGTTGATAGCTTTGAATTTGAGACATTATTAATTGTACGTTGGAATAACAAGCTTTGGATTTGTATAACTTGACGAAAAAGACCCAACCGAAATATTAAGTTTGGAGTACCGTGTTAGGCTGGTGAATATTTTCATTAAACGCAAAATATACATATTATGCGGGCTATTATTCCAAAGTCTTTATTAGTTAGTATGTGTGTTATTAGTTGTAAGTATTAACCCAGAGAGATTTTTAACCAATAATCAGAACACTTTCTTTTTTCCGAAACCGAAACTTGATTGCGAATACCCTTGCCCAAGGGAACACAACAAAGACAGGATATACTAAATGGATAAGCAGTGGCAACTGCAGTGATCTGTGAAGTCGATTCAGAAGCAGAAACCGCAGCCGCAGCGCATCCCGTGGGCCTGAGACGGAAGCGTCGGCGTGCCTTGCATTCGCATCGGCGACGCGGCGGCGGCGGCGCGCACAGACGGACGGACGCCTGCCCGCCAGCCCTTGCGCAATGCTATCGCGCGGGGGCGGACGACAGTCGGGCAACGGGCACTGCCTCCTAAAGGGCCAAATCGCCACTTCGATCCTATCAAGATGCCAGGATGGATCTGCACACACGGAGTGCGTTCTTAAATGGCGAATGGCATCGGAGATCGTCAACCGTTACATTAGCGTTTCCGAACTGCCAAACATATTTCCTCCATACGTAAATGAAACATAGAAATATCTAGCTCGGAAAGGGAGAAATGCAGTAGCACTGAAGTTCATTGTTTCAGGATTTGAAATAATATTATTTGGTCGGGACTTTTAGACATATCTAACAATTTTTAATTGAGCATTAGCTACTAAATGATGAAAAATGAGACGAGAAATCCATAAAATTTAAGTGATACTCGGTCATCTCGCGTCTTTTGACCATGCCTTTCTTGCGTTTTTTGAAAAACCGTTGAAAAAAAGAAGAAAAAAGCATTCAAAAGAGTAGAAGTAAATCGGGATAGGTTGTTCCAAAGTTGCACAGTTGTCTTAGAGTATGTATTAGGAACGTCTTCAGCATGCAGAAGGATAGACAATTATCACTTTTTATCAATGATTATTCAGTGGAAAATTGCAAATAACTGAGCTGTATGGTTTTGTAGAAGTGACACTTGCTCCTGATTGTTAGGCAACACCGTATGCACACATGTCCGGCAGACTCAAGAAATATCATTGACTGCGCCCGAACGTGACCTACCGAATAGCTCTGCCAAACGAGTCGTCTATAAATTAGGGAACAAGTCAGTGCGTTATATGAAATTCCCCGCAGTATGTTCTTTAGCAAAAATGGTATTTTAGACCTTCTACATACCCTAGACGTTTATTTAGAGACAACTGTATCTCTATAGATCGTACGCTTAAAACGAAACTTGACGGTTCCAATGTTCACTTCGTAATCAATTCTATCAGGATATATTGGTTCACTTGATAATCACAGAAAATAAGTTGCGGGCGCGTTTAATGTCCTGTCGGCCCACAGTGCGGCGCCGGAACCGCTGCGGCCGCGACAGCATCCGTTGTTTCGAGCGCGAGGCAGCCCCTGTGCCCGCCCCCGCCCCACCCGCAAGCCGCTCCCGCGCGTGACGCAAGAGCACCTCACTTCCACGTGTTTTTCCAGCGCCCACTAAACCTGTCTCGCACGTCCGATACCGCTACCGTCGCCGCCGCCGGTCGCGCCAGCCCCGGCAGTCCGATGCAGTAACGCGAATCCCAGGCGATGGGAGACGAACCGTATTGAGCTCCGCCGGCCGCGATCGACGCTTTTCGCATACACAGGATACACATCCGGATTTATTCTGCTTGTTGTTCGAAACGTCCGAAACGGGGCGGGCTTTAGAAAGAATATCCAGACGAAACCACGAACATCGCCGCAGAGAGATTTTAAAAATAGCTTTCAAAATGCTGAACCAATTGTCGTTGGGTTTCCTAAAACATAGATGTTAATGAGTGGAAGAACGGCAGAATTGCCTACATATTAGCTAATTACTCACCCTTACCCCGGAATTTATTATTTAAACAATTATCTATGAAGCTGCCCCGCCCACCCCTTCCACCGGAAGCGCCGTCGGCCTCTTCCGCACCATGCGCTTTCCCGATCCCTCCTAACTGGCGCACATCGGCCGCCAACGCGCAATGTCGCCTACCTGAATTACGGAGTGGATTAAACAAACTTTTCCAAACAAACACACACCCATACACGCACAAGGACACACAAGGATTAGGTCCCTTAGCCTGTTCAGGCAAAATGCTCTAAGAAATATCTTCCTTGGCCTTTTTCATTTCTTTTCCCGTTTGGCTAGAAAGCCTCTTTCGATAACCTCTCCTGGTTTATCTTTTCGGATGGTCCAGCCAGTTTTTCTCTAGACTTTTAGTTTCTCTTGACCTCTGTTTACGTCCAATTCCTTTCTTATATTATCTTTTCTTTTCTAAAACGATCCATTTACGAACAGCTGTTAACAAATCTCGGGAATCTCGTTCTTCCACGAGTATTCTCCTTTTCTTCCCTGTATTTCCTTCTTCTGAGTTTCGCTTCCATATAGAAAAGTAAATATGGTCATAGGCATAGCCTTAACAAGAGAGGGCAATTACATTTCTGGGCCCCTCTGGACCTTTTCCACTGAACCCTTTTATTTACATACACTATATTTTACTAGAAGAAAAAAAACACCCTAGAAGGTGAATGAATTGGTAACTTTGATGATACAATTATCTATCTCTTGAAATTCCATTAGTCAGGTTCGACTGAAGTTTCGTAATACTAAATGTTTTTTTCTATCTCCATTAGTTATCTGGGTATATCTTTCTTTCCCATGTTTATGCTGAGTGTACGCTGTTTTTCTCTGTGAAATGCCATTTCGAGATCTCTAAGAATGTTTATTTCGACTTTCTCAGACGAGTTCGAAAGTCTCAATTGGGAGGGTTTGAGATTGAATATTACTAGTGTTAAAGACCTTCATTACCTGAAACCATTGAATTCATCTTCACGTGTATGTTATACTATTGGAGCCTATTTCCAAAGTGATGTATCTCCAAGAAATATAATTCTATAGGAACGGAAAATATTCAAACTTGGCCCTTAGTTCCACCTTACACTCAAAGCTTTGTCGTTTGAGGTGAAGATAGGAACACAATACTAGACTGCCTGATGAAAGAAAATCGTAAGAATGTATTGATACTAGAAAGTAAACGGAAATGTAAATAGGTCACTTCGGAAATAAGCTCTTCAATTCTTCCTTTTTTCTACCCGTGAAAAAAAGAGAGAGAGAGAGAATAAATCATTAGTAGCGGTTTTTGAGAATGTTTATTTTTAAATTTACATTAACGTCAAACAAAAATTACTCTTCGTTCTTTTAAAAAGTTGCATATGTCCTTTTTAAAGAGCTTAAGTTAAAGAGCAGGCAATTTACAGAGGAATAACGTCATGTATGCACAATTGTGCCATTTTTTGCTATATTCACTTTCGAATACTATAAGATCTTGGTAAGAAGTAACATTTGAACAAGGCATAAGGCACCATGACTATTATTGTGCATAAGATGTTGGTACAAAGTATTTCATTTCAGAGTAATGATTCTCTCCTAAACTTCTGTAGTTTAATATTTACGTAATGACTACATTTTGAATGCATTATTTCGTTTATTAGCAGAAAAATATTCGTGATGTAATAATTTATTGGCTACCATTATATTAATATACAATAGTTTCAATATTAACAGTAATTTTAAATATGTGTTTGTAATAAGCTATGCCTATCTTCAGAAACAATTTCATGGCTCTTTACGGGCGAGGAAAACAGATATATGAAATCTGGCACATGAAGCAAATTGGACACTTTGATAAGACACCTTCCTATTATTAATGACCCCAGTGTGTCCTTCACCTAAAGGCACAAATTACTGATTATCAGAAATATTAAATCATAGTTTGTGTATTTCTTGAATATAATTTTATTTCGTGTATTCGTAGCATATGCGGAATATAGCAAGTACAGAGATACTTATGTAATGTTGCAAACAATTCCTGTCGAGATTTTAATTTCAATGTACTTATCGGGGGCTCTAGATACAGAAAAAAGTGTTGTTATTTTTTAAAACTTTTGTCCTTCCGTTGGGGAACTACATATGCTAAAATATACACAGGATTTTCCCGAAAATTAATACTTCCCAATAGATGTGGCTCGACAAACCCCTTATTATTCGAAATTAACCTGTTAATTTCGGGTATTTTCAAAATGTTCGCAAAACTGGCTCAAAAAGATTAAAAATTCTTCTGCAAAATATTTGCTAAAATAGTGCAAAGTGTATTCGTAAAAACGGCACAGGTCCAGTTAACATATATGGGGCAACAGGTGGGGGAAAACCGAAAAAACTCAGCTTAAAAAAACTGGAAAGCTAATTAGTACGAGAAAGTCTGTGTCATTCTGTATCATCCCTTGTTACATTTTAAATTTAAATTTTCCATTTTGCTAATCCCATTTTCGAGGAAATCAAAATAAAATGTCCACCTTGCCGAAATAACAGGCGCCCAACTTCCAACCCCAATACCCAGATGCGCTGGGTGGGCGGGCGGTCGGCGCCAGGCGGTAAACAGCGTTGTAAGCGCGGGGCTTAGCGCAAAGATGCAGCGGGCGCCACGAGCGCGCGCGAGGGCGTGCTGGCGCGGCGCAGGGCGCGTCCTGAGGGCGCGCGCAGAGCGCGGGGCGGCGCCCGCCGGCACGCCCCAGATTAGCGCAGGGCCACGCGCGCACCTGCGAACGGCACGTTCGCGGCCCGAGCGCATACATACGCTGCGCTGCGCCGCCACTCACTCCGAAGGGCGCGGGAAGGGAACTGGTGGGTGTGGGTGTAAGCGCCACTCAATTCTTTTCTTCGAGATAATGAGTTTTTTTTATTTATCCTGTGATGAGAATAACACTCACGACACTCCTGTATCATTAAATTCCTAGTGGACTCAAATTGTTACGCCAGTGGAGCTGATTTTATCAATATTTTATATTAGGAAATATTATTTCATTTGGAGCAAATATACCATAGGTTGCGGCTTATTAATCCGCAACAAATAACCTCTGTACATATACGCTGAGAGAAGATGACGGTATTTGATTATTTATGAAAAACCATCGACACAAAACCCTGTAAGTGTGCTACTACTGGATGGAAATTACTCTTGAGTCTTCCATCAAACAGTTTAAAACACAGAAGTCCAGTTGAAAATAGAAATTTGCAGATTATAACATACAGACAAATTACTGCAACATACTTTATAATCGTGCATGCGATACATTACATGAAACGATACATCTTAGATGCTTAAAACCAGGGCATCGTGAGACACGAGTTTAGTGGGGGGTGGGGACAGGCGAGTTTTGTAGGGACACGAGTTTTTTGGGAGATAAATGGCGACAGGTGCACAAATGGCGAGGGACAGCTGGGTGTGGGTCGAGGATAGGTAGAGGACATCCGAGGAAATGAAGGGGCACAAGTGAAGGACTGGCAGAGACAGTGAGAGACAGATGGGTGCCCGAATTCTTTCTGAAACAGTATTCTACAAACTAAGAGTTTTTTAACCTTCTATTACATTTTTGGAGATTTAGTTCTTCTTGGTGTCCCCACCCTACACCATGCTCCCAAAAAACATATCTATTTTAATTTGTCCGTGAAATTAAAATCACGGAAAAATAAATTTTCCTTCATGATAAAATGAAAGAGTTTAAATGATTTTGCGTAATTACATATAAACGCTTAGCGATATTAAAATGGTAACTCTCGCACAGTATCGGG
Organism: Acheta domesticus; assembly: GCA_031308135.1. Classification (NCBI taxonomy): domain Eukaryota; kingdom Metazoa; phylum Arthropoda; class Insecta; order Orthoptera; family Gryllidae; genus Acheta; species Acheta domesticus. Next base: position 49,594,163 of record JAHLJT010004567.1, read on the forward strand.
CCTACAATGCTGTAACAGCGCAGGGACGGGCAGCTTGAAGTCGCGTTTTTCTATGAATCTACTTTCCCTCTCAAAACAATGAACTCCGCGATTTCGCAAGGGGCCAGCTGGTAATTTAATAGAAATCTCTACAACATATCTACAAATTTGTCTCTTCAAAAGTCACAGAATCAATAAAACCGAAGTTAAATCTCACGTCACTACTTCGCTTGACAACTCAACCCCGTTCTGCGCCTTTTCACCCTTTTAGCAAAAGCTTTTTGTGCTTATGCTTTAGTCTTTTTAACATAAGAACAAGATGAATTCTTACTATCACATTTCTTTGTTCCATTAAATGAATTACGTTTACAACACGAATAAAGTGAATTCCTCGCATACAATGAGAATGTGAATGAAAAGCAAAATGAACAGAGGAAACAACGAACCAACCATTACAATACGCATTGAAACTTTCGTACGTAGTGAACGAATTCAAAGAATAATGTCCTCTGCAACAACAACCGAGACGAAAAATTACCTGTGACATTTCGAAAAAACTACCAGCTTGCCATTACTGCCGACTGTTTTCAATATCTCCCCGCAATAATTCGAGACAGCTCGATAACAGGGAAACATCCACCTCAAAGAGGATGTTCGCACTTTCTCGCTTGTATTTATTTTGCGTCGTCGACTTCATAAACAAAGGGAAAAACTCATCTTCGGAGCGCTTCGGTAAAAACGAATCCCCCTCTTGGCTTCCCTGGAGAACGCGCCGCGCCCGCCCCGCCCGCCGTCGGCGACGGTGATTTGTACCCCCCTCCCCCCCCCAGGCGGCAGAGCGCAGCTGTCCGCCCTCGTCGCGCCCCCCTTCCCGCCCCATCGGGATCGCCATCGCCGGACGCCTGCTTCATAGACTTGGGCTCTCAGTGAAAACGCGAACTTGCAGTCGTTTTATCGCCCGGGGAGTACAATGTTCTTGCATTTCCCATGCACAAAAAAGTGTTGGGCAAAGACACTAGTACTGGCCACTTGAAGCAAAAGATTTGAAAAATAATAATTGGAAATGTTAACTGCGACCAATACTGGTTGCGTGCTTGTACAAAAACCTTCAATTTGTACCAACCTTCCACTCCGCGTATTTGAACGATGCGGCTATACAAAAGCGAACGGATAATACAAATATAATTCTTTATTTCTTTATCATACAACTGTTTAAGATAGAACCGAAACCTAAAAATAATGAGGATTTTTTTTCTTAAGCAAAATAAAAGTAAACTAGTGGTGCTACAGAATGGCACAGACTTTCCCATATTAGTTTTTTATTTCCCGTAGTCTCGGCAAGTCCGATTGCCACATACTCTTGCTAATCCCACACAGACACTAATGTGATTGAGTGTTTTTATTTCAACAATTTTTTTAAACTAGGTTATGTGGCAAAACTCATCCAACGTAAAAACATTTAAAATAGTAAAATGTAATCTTTAATGTTCTATAGCCGAGAAACAGCAACGTGTTTATTAAGTAAAAATATAAAATAAATCCTTAAGTTTTGGAAACTCTTGTCTAATTTTCAACTATCAAAATGTTTACCCCAAAAGTGAACCTCATTTATATATATATATATATATATATATATATATATATATATATATATATATATATAACAACGGATAATCGACGTTCTACAGAATTGTTTTATATTCTTTTAAATTTTGAAAGACTATAATATGGAATGTATTATTGATGAAATACAAACGTATCCATAGATAAGTGGCCTTTCGTTCAGTGAATTATGTATGTTCTATACCTCGCAACACGGACCAAAATAATGTTTATCAAATAAGTTTCGAATAATTTCTAAAAGTGTAATTAGTAAACACAAGCTCTACTAAATAAATCTACTTTATGTTATCACTGCTACCATCTCGTGGTTCAACGACAATATACTTCTCAAACATCCATTGCGGCATTTTTGCGCAAATTTTAATACAGCTTTGCGGATTGCTCGAAAGAAATACAGCATTACATTGAGAATACAAATTGTAAAATAGAATAATAATAAAAATTGCTAATAAATACACTAGCGTAAGAATGTACTATACAAACTGCAAAGGAAAATAATAATTCAGCAGGCGTGGATGAACATAGTGTTACAACGAATAAAGGTTTTTTTTATTGGCGAATAAATGTCCAGCATTTTTAATGCTTTAGATTTATCATTTAAGAATGAAGAGAATCCACACTCAACAGCTGAGAGGATCTGTTATTTTTGTTCCAATGAGCTACAGGAATTCAGCCATGTCAATGCTACCATACCAACATAACCAACATAATTCGAGTCAATCAAATCTTATATTCACTGAAAGCTAGCATCTTTTATTATTTCGTATATTACAAATATTGCAAAGTAAATTTAACAATTTTTTTTATAAATTATTATACGTTACTATTTTTGTTCAATAAATTAATCTCGTCGAATCCTATTCTCTTCATAATCATCCTAAATATAAACAATGACATTCTTTCTATTTAAGATAAGAAAGCCTGTTATTTTACATTTTATAAAATTTTATGTAATTAAAATAATGCATTTTCGTGATTTATTTTCTACATTTGAGGATCCTAAAATAGGTTACCAAACAATAATTTGCACTGTTTTAAAATCCTCTTAGGGGAGCGACGACTAATTTTGACGCCCATTACTCCACAAATTCACACATTTTGAAAAAAATCAACATGACCTTATTTGAAGATCTGTTTTTAATTAACATATTTTAATATGAAAAACAATTCTATATTCACAATTATAGTTCTAGGAAGAGGCCGAATTTTTTTAAAATTTTTTAAAATTTTTTGCAGAATCAGGCATTTCAACGAACATGAGACTTGCACCATTCTCTTAAGCCTCCTTTATGCTATCTAAGGTTCCAATTTAATAAAAAAATGTGCGGCTTTTAAGAAATAAATGGTTTAAAGGAAATAAAAGCCTATTTGTCACAAAATTTTGCAAAAACTACTAATGTTTTTGAAAAATTGAACATGACCTTCTTTGAAGATGTGTTTTTTATAAACACATTTCATTATGAAAAAAAGTACCTTCATAATTATAGTTGTAGAAAGACGCCGAAAAAATTTTGAATTTTTGCAATTATTTTCGAAAAATGAGAGTGTTCAACCAACATGAGACCTGCGCCTTTCTCTTAAACTTCCTGCAGACTATCCAACAATAAAATTTAAACAAAATTGTTGACACCATTTTTTTAAACACTTCGAAAATGTTCCAGGGACTATATGTAAAGTACCCCCAAAATTAAAATATCGGTTTCAAATTTCAGGGGCCTCAACATCAGCCAGGTCGATAGGGTAATATCAATTTTGATGAAAATTCTGCTTATGGTTTAGCGAGACGCTTACATTGTTCACAGACAGATATTTTGCCATAAACCTATTTTTCGGTGTCAAGGTCCCACAAAACGTGGATTCTCACAACACATGTTAAAGGAAATACTTCAGCACATATAAGAACAAGAGTAAATCACGTTTTCACCAGGAATCTACAAAAGACACAGAAAAATATCCATTTTCCGCTGCGGCATTACATAACTTCTTCTATACTTCGCAAGTAGTATGAGAGAAAATAAAATGTAACACCGAAATGAGTTGCTGCGTTTAATGAAGCTTAAAGAATATTCTGGTTGTCCAAATTACTTTCAACAAGAAAGTTTGATTTTATGACGTCCATCAGAAGTCATTGAGCTATATAACCTAGTAAGTACAGTTATTTTTTAGACATACTGTACTCTTGGCGTGAAGAAAGAAAACCTTAAGCGACCATCTCCAAAGTAGCAAACTTGCGTTCACATTTACATGCAAATTTAAACGAATTAGCATTAAAACCGCAGGTTGAGCTACAGGACGGAAATGAATCTTGTAAAATACGCGCGATGACCAACATGATAAAAGCGACCGATAATACAGCGTTCCGAGCCAGTACGAGTCATGAGTAGTTACGTTAATTTTAAAATGGTATCGGTGCATGTTAATCACCTGAAAATAATGTCTCGCCAGTAAGCAGTGTTGTGAAGTTAAAATTAAAAACTAGGTCCATGCTTATTAAACTCTGTAACATTAAGTTACAGGAGATAAGATAATTAAGTGATAAATAAATGTGATTTTTGAAATACATCAACGGCTTTTGAAATCGTTTTATTAAAAAGAGCAAACTAATCCATCGCTGAAGAATCTTCTACCTGCAAGGAAGTTCCTCGACTCAGTGACTCACCGCCAGCCCTGCCGGGAGAACGGGTCAGTGCCGACCAGATCGTCGCCTCCCCACTCACTCGTTGTTGCTGCCGTCGCCACCGCCACTACCTTCAATTATCGGCAGGCTTCAAACCGTCATTCCCCGCATTTAGGGAAAGAAATTAAATTACGTAATTTGCCTAATTAAGAAGGGAGCCGAGATACCAGATAGACGGCTAATTAAATTTCCCGGTGGCTGCGCCTCTAGCAACAGCCAGCGACGGAGCCGTTGGGGGGGAGGAGGAGAGTGGAACGCCATTTGGTGGCGCGGCGGCGGTGGCGACAGGGAGTGCCGATAGGCGAAGCGATTAGCGATGCCACCTCCCACCGGCGCTCTAACCACCGCCCCCGTCCACACCGACGCCACACCGCTCTCAGTCCCCGACTCAGGTACTACGTTTTCCTACATGCGCCGCCGTCAAGACACGCTTGTTGTTTACAGCCTCGTCGAAGCGAAAAAAGTTCATTCACAAGATCACTGCGTCGACAGCGCTGTCAATATAAATTTTGTCTCCACTCACCTCAGCGGAATAAGTGTATACGTTTATTGAAGTATCACTCGTTTAGCACAAGTATTTTATTTCACACTCACTCCTTACTAATTACGAATATGTTTGGATTTTGAACAATAAATGTTGGATGTTGAACACAATGTTTCGATGTTGAACAATATGTTTGGAGTTGAACAATAAATGTTGGATGTTGAATACAATGTTTGGATGTTGAACAAGTTCACGTAATGGCGTTCTAGAAGCCGCCATTTTGACAGCTGACAGATCCCATCCGATCTCAGTCCCGCCTCTTCCTCAATCTCGATCATTCCGGCTCTCACGGTAACGTTCCCTCCGTTTCCACATGCCGCCTCCGCCGTCGTCCCCTGTGACTCACCCGCCAGGCCGCGCCGCCTCTTCCGCCCGCCCCAGGCGCCTCCCCGCCGCGCCGCGCCGCGTCGCCCACCCACGCTTCCCGTGGGCGCTTTTCCACGCGCCGCGCGCCGCTCCTCGCGGGCCCTGCGTCGGAGCGCGGCGGCTGTTTTCGTATGCGCATAATTAGGGAGCAGGCCGGCAGGGGGGCGCCCGGCTAGGCTCCGTCCGCGCCCGACTGTCCGCCCCCGCCGCGCCGCCCGCCCGTGAAGACGCCGTCGCTGCTACGGCGGTGGCGGGCGGACGACCATGTCGACGGAGGCTGGGGGCGAAGAGCGGATGCCCGATGTAGTCAGGATCCGGAGGGAGGTTGGAAAGAAAAGACGGCGCGGCGGGAGGGCGGAGACAGGAATGAGGACGGAAGTGGAGGAAAAAGTCGCGGGTGGTGAGGGCGGCGAGTTCAAGCAGGGAGGAGGTCAGGGCAAGACAGTAGGGAGACAGTGCCGTCATACCCACTTCGACACTGGACTTTACTACAAATTAGATCTGGATATAATGGTCGCAACGTAGAAATACCGGAATTTGTTTCAGATGCATTACAAGGTGGCTTAACTTCACTATATAAACATTTTATATTTTATGCAACATATTGTAACATCAAAATAAGAATGATGGATTGTTCAGGTATACATTACAACTAATGCAGCTATAACAGAACGTACTTTCTCGCATTATACGTAACGGTTACGGAATATTACATTACTAGAGTACCAATGCGAGAACTCTCGTATACAATACCCCACCCTCTTCCTTATTTTTCCATTTCCATATTCAGCCTGTAATATATATTTTTCTTCAAGACTCTCTTATCCTCCGTGACTTGTTCTATATATATTACCTTGTAATTGATAACGATATAATACACCCTTGTCAATACAAACCAATCTTAATTAACTTTAATATCGATCAAAGAGGTACACCCATATAATAGAATGGTCAGGAAGATCTCCTCCTGTAGATTACTGGGTGTGAAACGTTTCATTGGGGCATTTAGCTTCAAAATTTTAGCTTTTAAGGCCCTAGACTGCTTCGTTTAGGAGTTAATTACGAAACCCTGACGTGCGTTGCTGGTTGCATTTTATATTAATATTTAGATGCATTTTTTAAACAAATCCTTCATATTTTTAAAGTCAAAGTGCAATTCGTCATGTCTCCGTGAGATTCTCTTTATTTGGAGACTTCATTTATCAAGATTGGTTGCGTGTGAAAGCCGCAAAGGGAAGGTATACTACTGAAATAATATAGGAGACGATTGGAACATGAATTTGAGTATTTTTTGAAAAATTAAAGGAGTAGATCAAAATCATGTTTATGACGTTATTCAGTGTTTAGCTCTATCAGTTCAAAAAGTATGAAGAAGAATTCAAAGTCCTTTTAGAGAAAATCATGTTTTTAAAATTGCCTTCAATTCACACAAAATTACGCGAAAATTACTTAATTGCTATTTGGTTTTACAGCAGACTTTCTTCAGGAAAGTGTGTATTATCAAAAATGTAGTTCTGCTATGTTAATTTTTTGCAATTTTCAAAACTACAGAGTTCACCGAAAACGAGACCTGCACAATTTTTACAAACGTGCTTTACTCTGTTCGAGAAAAAATTGAAACAGTTTTTAACAAAATAATTGTTTAAAAATTGCCTACATTTCACGCAAAATTAGGTGAAAATTACTCTCTTTGGGCAATATTGTACCGGATCTTATTTAAAGAACTGTCTTTTAGAAATGGATTTCATTAAGGAAAACAAACTCATCTTCAATATTATAGATGTAGGACAATGCAGAAAAAATGTTGAACTTTTGCAGTTTTTTGAAAATTCAGAGATTTTAACAGAATTATAATCTGTGCTATTTTTAGGCGACCGTTTCTCTCTCTGAGGAAAAAATATAATTATCGAATTGGAGCCTTTTTGAGAAATTTGGAAAATGTTAACCTCCTACCTCATGGATGGGGGGTTTATTTTGCTTGATGGTAAATTCACGGCGGTGTGGAGGCAGAGGAAGTGAGGACGAGGCGGTTGAAGCCAAGGCAGAGGGCAGGCAGAGGCAGAGGTTTGGGGTGAGGGTCTGTGGAGATGAGGCACTCGGCCCCCGCTTCCGGGCGGGCGGCGTGAGGCCCGCAGATTGGAGGCTCTTCCTGCAGCGCCGGCCGGCAATGCCCTGCAGGAGACCACTCTCGACCTGAGGAAGCAAGGCAGTCCCCCCAAGAGACAATTCGGCTCATCCGGCGTCAGCGGGATACTACAAAATAAGGCTCAGAATAAGAGATGGGAGATAACTTAAACTCTGTTACCAAAGTTTGAACACTAAAATGTATGAAAAATACAGTAGAAAAACTGGAGCTTTTTAAATTGGTCTCTAAGAGTACACGGGAAAGTAAAGGAATTACTACTTAAAATCATAAAATATAATAATGGGAGTACTAGAAATTAATATTGGCTTACCCACAGAAAGGTTGGGACCGAAGTTTTTTGAAGTAGCAATTTTCATAAAATTTTAGATGTAACAAAATAAACTTATTTAATTACTCCAGGAATAAAGAAGGATTGCTACAAGAGAGTACAATACTCTGAATATTTCAAATAGTATTTTCTGTAACCCTCAATCTCTCCTTGAAGAAAGACCTTAGCACCTACAAGGATTCTGGCTTGAAAGATGACACATAATATCGTTCATGATATTTTTAGTGTTGACAAACAGATTCTAACGCCGGTATGTGCAATGATTAGGGCACGGATTTTGATGATTTAAAACATCACCAAAAATAATCAATAAAATAGTCCTAAAATGTTTTGAAAAAATGTCCTAAAAGCAAAGAAAAAATACATAATCGTCCTCCAAACCGGTTCGGAGGAATAATTCAAGCTGTTGGACACGTCACTGATGCAACCGACGCTTCTTCTATTCATTTAAGTGAACTCAGCTTGCAAACTTTTAGTTGGGACTGTTCTTTACCAGAAAATATCTGTCTTTATTTCCACCGAAATTGGCTTAACCGATAATGGCGCCGACAATGGCGCAGGCATTACAGGAACCTTAGCTGACTACAATGTCTGAGCGAAAAAATCGAATAGGCTACTCAGGAATTCTGTGCAGAACATTTGTTGCCTCTCGTAACTACTGTTTGAAGCAAGTACCATTAAAATTATATTAACCCTTAACTGGTATCATGGATTTTGGTTACGTAAACGGTATTGTCGGGTCAGCGGAGACCCAGAAATTAATTTTGTAATTTGGCATATTAATTCTTACTTGATGAAACTAGAAATTGATATACATCTTAAAACAACTTCCCTCAAGGATTGTAACTGAAAGACTTCTTCAATTAAATTCATTTTGTGTGTCTAAAGTATCATATTTCTGAATTCGTATATATTTACATGGGTTAGATGAGATCAATTTGAAAAGGGATTCAATTTTCAAAATACTAGAAATGTTTCATTGGTATGGATCAAAAGGAAGAGCTAACACTAGTATAAACATAATAGGGAGAGAAAAACACAAGAATGCTACTTAATTCATACAATTTTCAAGCATGCAAAAGTAGTATACAGCAAATGTTTAATTTTTTGTCTGTTTATAATTAGCCAAATTATTATGCAGTTATGGACTGGATGTAATTTATTCAGACTCTATGCACTCATTACAATACACTTTTACTAAACTGTGGATTTTGCAAACAATTTTACTGCACTGACAGAAGACTTATATTTATTGTCCTTTGATGACGGACAAAGAGAGCAGTGCTTCCGTTTCTTCTGCTCGTCACCCTCATCATTTTCACTGCCTGAATCATGATCACTGTCTATTGTTGAAGCGTCACTGAGATCACTATCTACATCTGCAAGCCACTGTTCAATTTGTACAGAATGTTCTTCATATTACATTGTTGAGAAAACAGACTTTGATTTTCACACTACAACACTATAATTAAAAAAAAGACTAACGTCAACGGTATCGTCGGGTCTCCACTGACCCGGAACACACACCGCGAGGACAAATCAACTTCCTTTCATGAGTTCTAAAACACCACTGCCCATAGGTAGAGAGTGTAGGGATTAGGTGGCAGCACAGGCAAATTGCGGCAAAACTGCAAGGTTTAAACAAAAAAAGAAATTCTTCAGGGTCAAATGTGACCCGACGATACCAGTTAAGGGTTAAAATCTATTCAATCAGCAAAAAAATGCATAAAAAGGACGGAAAATTGGTAAAAAATGACATTAGTCAAAATCGACGAAATAACCAACAAAAAAAAAAAAATTAAAAAGATAAAAATGTGTCTTTTCCACTTGTGATAACACGAATTTAATTTCTATACTCAACGGTATTGTTATGAAATGAAAATAAAAGAATGACATTTCAATAAAATCCGCCTCCTAGTAATGATCAATTTGTGTAGCGTAGATATAGGTTGTGTACGCAGATACTAGGCCAAGTTCATATCTGAGCTGTAGCGCCATCCGAAGAAAATTTTATTTTATCCGAATTTTATTTTATAAGTGGTTGAAATAAACAATTTTTTTGCAAGTCAATTAATTATTCACGAGCATATTAGCGCGAGTATATAATTACTACCATAATGGTCTTTCAGTCACGTGTAATATACAATATTTTGTCTTTATCTTATCCGATCGTTTTTAGAACATTTTGAGCTTTTATCTTCTACAAGTAAGCTTAATGATGAATGGTATTCTATTGATTAAGGCGGTCCATCGAAAGTCTTCAAGGGTATACCTGAGTAGATAATCACCATCTGTTGCGAGAAAATGGAAGATAATCCTGAACGTATTAAAAAGTGAAGCTGCGAAAGCTGTGGAAGATGTACTACTCAGTAAATGTAAAGATATATCGTAAAGAATACGAAATTTTCAAGGAGTGCTGGAGAGAAAGAAATATTAAGAATGTATGCAAGGAAGTTATATTAGCATATTTTGCAGCAAAAGTAAGTACCAACACAATGCATCACAATATTCCACAATGTTCCAATGCAACACAATGTTCATAGGAATCTATATAAGTTTGTTTTATACGGTATTTGATGAATATTATGAATAAATGTGTTATTTTCATTAATAAATTATTAAGTACAAATGTGTTTTATGTTTATTCCTTCCCTTTCAATAAAAAATTTTTGTGTGCATCATATTATTCAGTTCGCCGTCAGTAGTTTTACTGTTGTTTATCGTGAGAATTGATAGCTACTTTATTGTAAAGCTGTAATAAAGAGCCATTTCACCGACTCCGGACACGTAAGTAAACCGCTTACAAAGGCGATCGGATAACGTTTAGAAATTTTACTTAGGCGTCCATCAGATAAGCAGCTTCAAGACACTACCAAATACAAACACATTTAAAATGACATTGACATTCCTCATTCATATTTATCACTTGAATGGTATATGGGCAAAACTAAAACCTTAATATCATTTGAACAAAATTCTATTGTAAACATAAAACTATTACACTACTTTTTTGTAAATTTCAGTATGAAACGTTTTAAGATAAAATATTTCCTGTTAAATATCTGCTTTATCTGTTCAACGAAACATAAATAATTCATATAGAGTATCACGAAAAACGTGATATGAAACATTAAAATATAGATTTTTTCTGGAATTTAAAATAGAAATGAAAAGAATTAAGCATTCTTAGTATTTATAAGCCTCGCAAATTATGGACGACAAGTCGTAGAAAATGATAAATCATCACACATGTTAACACGCACCCTTTATGCTTTCAAGAACATACGGCGTACTCCATCACGTAGCCAACCTACTTTCGCTTTACTACATCATGTCACGTCGCCCACTACGTCGTTGAAACATCCCCCCCCCCGCCTCCAGTGAGGCGGTCGAGGAGCGAGTTGCGGAGCGAAGTTGTTAGGTATGGTGACAGGAACGGCAGGGAGGGAATACCCCAACCAATTCCAAGAACAAAGGGAAGGGTACTGACGCTCCACAAAACGACGCCACTCGCGACGAAAGCACGACTGGAACGGGCGATTTTCAACAGCTCGACGCCGCCCGCTACACTTGCAAACACCGCCCGCGATCGTCCGGCCTTACGGCGGCGGCGGCGGCGGAATCCAGGCGGCAAAGCACCCGCATTCGCAAGCGCGGCAGCGGCGGCGGCGGCGGCGGCAGCAGCAGCACATCGAGCGACGATGTCGATCGACGTTTCGCAGAAGCTCGACAGCGAGAGAACCGTTACCGTTTTACAAGCGTTTGCAACGTTAAGCGCGCCGCCTCCAGCGAGAGCTTATAAATTTCCCCTCGTGAATCTCGTTTTCAACACGTAAACACTTCACATTCAATTCCCGAATAAAAGGAGGAGAGAAAGAGGGAGATCGCTCAGTCGAAACTCATAAAATGCGAGAACATCCTCCCGGCGTCTTCAGAGAAAATAACGATGGCCCTCGTGGGGCCGGTGCTCCAATATCCCGCGGTTTGTTATCAAAACACTCCATCCCGCCGCCGTCGCCGCGCTGGTCGCACGAGATGGCGGCGGAAACAAGAAAACAGACGGATCGTCTGGGCCGGGCGCGCGGTGGGCGAGGGCGGTGTGGCCGAGTGGCGTTGGGGGCGGGTGCAACTGGGTGGCACCGGCGCGCGGGGCAGCGGTGTGGTGGGATGGGAAGGAAGACATGAAGTAGGAACGGTGGGGCGATGCGGAGGACGGCAGGTAAGAGAGACGGAAAGAAACGGTGGAGAGGGGAAGAATCGTGGGGTGTAGCGCTAAAAGGTCGAGGAGGGGACGAAAGGGCAGGGAGAGGGAAGGGGTACAGGCGGTGGCTGGAGCTGTGGTCGGGATCGTCGGCGACAGAGGCGGGGTGCGGTGGAGCGGTGATGGCGGCGGGCAGGGGGTGGCGACGGCGCGGGGGCGGCCGCAGTGCAGCCGGTCGGCATTATATTTATCCCGCTCCGCGATCAAGCGGATCGAGAAGCTGCGCCAAAGGGAACGGAATGGAGTAGAAAACATCATCTCGGCGCGGCGGTTGGCGGTACTTCAAGAGCAGCGGGTAAGCAAATAACTTACGCATCGCGGAGCGGATGCCAGGACGACGTCCACGTCGATGGAGAAGACAACCGCGACGAGGCCGACGAAGAAAACTGTGGGCGATCAAGGCACTCTTTTGTGAGAGCGACGCGTATAAATAGATTTCTGCGCTTTATACTGCTATTACAAAGGTTCTGACAAGAGGACATCTTACTCTAATAATCGTGACGTTACTAACGTGTTTATTAATATATGATTGACAATTGAAAACTTCTCTAATACGATAAACCCAAAACTTTTTTGTTTCATTTTGATCAGTTGAATTTTGAGTTCTTATTATACATTACCTCAACCAGTACAATGCGGATAATTCTACAATGTACTGCATTACTTATGCCTTAAGGACTCAGTGTTTCAAATCCCTGAAAATCCGGTACGCTAACCAAGAAGAAACGCATATTGTTAAAAAATCTTTACAATTATTATGTAATAATGCTCATAATTTTCGTAAATAATTATCATAAAAAAGTCAATATTAAAATCAAATTTAAGGAGGCAATATTTTCGTTACACATTTTTTGCGCAGTCTACAAGGAAATCGCACATCAAACCATATTCAGCACACCAGAAACCACATTCAATTTTGCAAAAAATAAGATCAGTTTGTACTATGATTTGTATTTTATATCAGAATTTGGTGAACAGATGTTGCAGTACTTAATTGTTGTGATTATTAACTATATTATCACACTTTTATACATCACAAAACTCTTAAAGTAGTATAATAAAAGTGATATTCTCAAAAGTACTTTTTTGAAGGGTTAAAAGACAATGACGACTGACTAACTTACCAGAGGATTACTCCACCACTTTCGACGCCAGTACAAGGTTAAGAGAACGTCGTTACTTAAAACATCGAAACGAAATTCTTTCTAACTCCCACTTTTGTCTTTTTTGTAATGCCAAATTTCAAAACCCTGCGCAGTTACAAAAATTGAGTCACCTCTCCCACGGCGAGTAAAATGACAGCCAGGACTATAACTAAGATGAGTAAGTGGCAGTTCAGATAGAAAACGAACTTGACCCGCGCTCTGTTGACTTTCGGGCCGTGGCGTAGGCTGCTTCTCATTTGCAACCCACGCCTGCTCGCGCGGATTAGGTCGTGTGACCTGTTCAGCCTCGGCGGGGGGCGGGGCGGCAGGGCGGCGGGGCGGCGGCTGGGCGGCGGCGTGGCGGGGTGGGGGCGTGGCGGGGTGGGGGCGGGGGAGGGGCGGGGGCGGGACGGGGGCGGGACGGGGGCGGGGCGGGGGCGGGGCGGGGGCGGGGCGGGGGCGGGGCGGGGGCGGGGCGGCGGCCGGCGGCGGGTGGCCGGTGGCGGGTGGCCGGCGGCGGGGCGGCGGGGCGGCTGGGCGGCGGGGCGAGCGAGCGGGATGTGTGTCAGATGTTTTGGAGGAGCGCCAGCGGCGGGCGTCACCGTGGTCGGGAGCCTCACGAAAAAGGAGAGAGTCAATTGAGCGCTGAAGCTGTTAGAGCGGAGAGAGCAAGAGTAATGTGACAAACAAGACGTTAAGAGAATCTCTTGTTCCTCTACGACTGACGCGCTATTAATGAAAATGTCCGCCATCGCATTAATTAGTTTTCATTTGTTATTCTTTGCTGGTATCTCTTGCACTTGAGAAAAGCATTCATTGTTTTGTCTTACATTATTCAAACTATCGCCACAGAGTGACATTGGTGTGCTAGGGAAATTCAGTCCATTCATTGGTGAGATCAAATACATCCACAAACCTTGGCAATGTAATAATCAGTGGTGTCATTTCGGTCACGGCATAGTTTTTAACAAATGCCATATGCTGATTGCATGGTATTTATTTATAATGCTACTTCTGCTTTTAAAATTCGTTTTATCAATTCACAGAAATATTAAATTCATTATAAAACAACAAGGAAGTGTTCTGATGTCAATAGAAACAAAGGAAAATAAAACATATCTGGAGGTAAGAAAAAATTAGAATTATATGAATTATTAACATTTATTATATATATTTAATTTATTATATATAACACATTATTAACATTTCTTTTTACTTTTTTGATTTTTTATATACTAAAGATGAATTCTTTTTTCTTACTACATTATAAAAATATTCAGACTACCAGAAAGTATCAGTTTTTACCTCCATTTTCTTCTAAAATTTAGAGATAATTTTTGTCAGTAAGATACTTACAATGAGTGGGTAAAAATAAGGTAGTACCAAAATATCCATAAAGGAGCGTCAGATACACAGACCGAAAAATAATTCGGACAGACACCGAAATAAATGTCAGTGTGGCTATGGTTCATCTTTCCTGACCCCTTCGTTAAAAGTGGATTTATTCATAATTTTTTCAAACCCATGCACATTCACTAGAGATAGTACACCATCGGCAACTACGGAATATCTTCGCTACCTCGTGATGGGGAGAGTGAACAAAGGTGCAGCAATAATGACCAAAGATAGTGTTATTTCACGTAATTTATAATCTTATCCAAGTGTAGTTTTGTTGTAATAGAAGTGCAGGTGTTTGGAGGGTCGTCCTCAGTACTTTTAAATTAAATTCTGACCCCATAACGAGGTTTTATACAACAATGCGAGGGGACGAGCCGAGAGACGTGGCCCTAGCCAGCTCGCATGAGGGAGGGCTTTTGGCGACAGGGATGCGACTTCAAAACATCGACATTAATGACATAACGCCCCAAAACATTCGATTTTTTAAACAAAAAAAAATCTGAACGCTTAGGGACATCTTAAGGGGTCAGACCTTCTTTAGTTTGCCGTAGGACTTGATTTAACTGGCAAAACGAAGTAAAAAATAATAAGTACAATGGACCAATTTGAGTCTGAAAGCATGAGCGGTCATGGTAATCTCAAGGGATCAGAGTTTTCTCAGTTCGCCGTTGTAGAGTGCGGGAAGAAGGGTAAGACAAACGGGTACTGCAAATGCGTTGACCGCCTCTTTAAGAGCGAAATACAGGAAAGGCAAAGAAATGTCAGAGAATTAGGGGCATCTCTTGGGAGAGAGATAGTTTGCTCGATGACAGTATAAACAGTGTTCGTTTCATTCGAACTCTTGAACAGACTCTGATATTATTTAATATTTTAACTTTAAAATATTTTTGATTATGGCACTTTTTCAGTCACAAACTAAACATCGAAAACGTAAAACCATAGCGAACAAAACTTCGGTTTTAATCAATCGATATTTAAAATATCGGTATTTTCATGGAAACATCGATGCACCTCATTGTATGGACATAACCTGCCAGCAGGGGCCAAGCAGTAGCTGTCAAAGTGGTTCCTCCTTAAGCCTGCTTTACACGATCATATTTTCATCCTTTTTCGCTGGTACAGAAAAGGGACCGATCAGACTGGATGTAATTTGTACGAAAAAATGAAGCATGCTTCATTTTACGGTACAGATTTCATCCAGTGTGACTACCGTGCTCCTGGACTCATTTCTCGAAACTTTCTCTGGTTTGTCATGCGTGTGGTGCGATTAGTTGCTTTTGCACAGTTTTGAAGCGTTCTGATGTATTCAATTGTAATGTGAGGTGATTATGTAGTGAGAAATAAATTATGTACTGTGTTCGAATACCATCGCGTTCCGTAGTCAGTCCTAAAATAACCTAACTTAATTTGTTACCATAGATGTGATGTTCAAATGTTTGCTCTTCAGCACCTTTTGCGGCGTCCGGAGGAAGTATTTTCATCACGATTACGTACACAAACCAAAAGTGACTGTAAAAAACGCTGAACTCATGTTCATCCAGTTTCGGCATCGAAACATAACCCGTAGAAACGAACGGTAACAAACGTCCTTTTTCCTGCGAACGTCCTTTTTCCTTCCACTTGCTGTACAGAAAATGATCAAAAACGGATGAAAAAAATTACCGTGTAAAACAGGCTTTAAGACTTATCTCTCTGTAGTGACGAGCGTCAGCGCGTCGCGATCCATGTTGTGTTACAATTCAGTTGGTAATAAAATACTTAATATGTATTTATTTTATGAATTAAATCATCAAATGCGAACGCAAATCTTACATAACATGCCATTATTTACTTGCACAACACAAACATGTAATTACTATTTAGTTCTGTTGCATACGTATATTGTCTGCGATCAATTATGGTACATCTTCGCTAGTGGATGTGTATTATTCATATTTTGGAACATATCTACTAATCATTTAAGTAAAAGTGTATATTCCGCTTCCACTTTTACACCGAACAGTTTTCGCTTACTTTCAACTTCCAAGAAACGTGCATACTTTTGCACATGATATTTTCCTAACAAAAATCTTCCAGATTGACTGAAACGCCTCTAGTGGCGCGGCGTTCACAGGCGTTCTTTAAAAGACTCTCCGGATTTTACTCATTCCGGTTTTGTGGTTAGGTGCTAGTAATAATAATAATAATAATAATAATAATAATAATAATAATAATAATAATAATAGTGGTAGTACTTATTGAGAAATTATTAAACAATATTATTAACAATCCTTAATGTATCTAGCAAATTTAGGGTGAAAGAAATAGATTTTTGGTCGGACATTCTCCTACATCAGTCCAACTGCAATTAAGCACAGGTAGGACGGGATATGCCAGTTCTTTTTTCTTTGCTTCTGCTCGAAACATAAATAAGACAATAAAATATAATAAAACAGCAATAAAATGAGTAATTCCTATGTTAATGAAAAATAACTTTGCGGTCCCTCCCGTTCCTAAAAACGTGGCCCATTATTTCGTAAAAATAGAAATATCTCCTACATTTAGAGTTGTAAAGGTGAATTATACATTTAAGCACGAACTGATAAAGATACGGATGCCTCACGTTTTAGCGGAACCTCGCTAACGTAATTGAGACGGGCGATGACATACGGCTGCCCTGCGCTCGCCGAGCGCGAACCTCCAAGATGACGTCACGCGTAGAGGAGGCGTGGCGAGCGCCTGCGCACCGCTTCACCACTATACATACGCCATGTGCAGAATCAGATAGCTCACACTACAATCAATCATATTCTGGAGTAGGTATCTTTGCGAATTTTCTTCAGTCGGAGGAGAGCTTACCGAATGTCGAACTTACTCTCCAGGCACCATTCACTATATATACATTGACGTTGGTAGCTAAAGGGTAAACAAAGAACATGTTCACTTTTTTTTTCTTTTGGGACTATCTACAATAGCAGTTTTAGCAGACTTCACAGATTTCTGCTTCTGCGAGAGCAATTTCAGCCAGCAACCAAATTCCATTTTCAAGCACTTTCCTTCTCTTGTTGACGAAATACTACCACAAATCACATTATAACTGCACGAGTCTCAAAATGACCTGTAGGAACAATACGAGGGACTTACGCGCCAAGTGACTGCGACAAAATGCCCGGAGTCTCCACCGAAACGAACTGGGCCGCCAGAACCAATGCAGCGCGGGGAGCGGAGACGCGGCGAGGCGAGCAGTGTCAGCGTCCGTGTGGCGCGCCTGACGCTTGGAGGAAGGGCTAAGGCAAGTTGCTGGCATTGAAGGCGACCAAAGAAACCAAATGTATTCTGTTCATTTAATAAAACTGTTACCCAACAACACCTCCACAAAATTTAACATGACATTATTTGAATTTTGAAATAATGTATTACTGATTTTATGAACTGTGTATTAAATTAAGGAATTAAAGTAACTTGTACTTCTTAGAGCAAACATTTCAAGTTCCTTGGAATTGAAATATCGAACGAACTTAGTCAATGGCAATTCCAAATCACGTAACGAAAGCCCAAATCAGTATTAATAGGGTGAATGAGCAAATACTAGTTATCGCGGGAAGCAAGAGCGTCCACGAGATGATTCTCGGAAGAATTAAATCAACATCGATCAGCGGGTAGTTTGCAAGAAAAATGAATGGCTTAAGGAAAGAACGGGATATAAAGAAGGAACGGTTGAACGAGTTAGTAAAAGGAAGCATTAAAACATACGTAAAAGAGTGCAAGAGTGCTAGCCGCTTAGGAAAGGTTGCAAACGGCAATAAATGAGCGAACAAGGGATGACGAGCTTCCGAATAGACGGAAGCACCAAGAATATACACAGACACATATGCTACAAAAATGAAAGCAAATTCTCGAAAGGACAACACGAACTCAAGAAAATCTGAACAGGAGATGGGGTCCGGTGCAAACTAAACGAACAGAATAAGATTTGTTGGGGAAGAAGGCAGAAAGGCACAAAAGCTGAGAACAAGGGTTTTAGCATATGGGGCGAGAAACGGGGTCCGGGTAGGGACGAAAGCGAGAATGAGACGGTGGGTTGGTGGGTGGTCGTTTGGAAACTGCCCGCCCGGCGGGAATGGCCGCGGGCAAGCGGCCGATGAAAGAGGCGGAGGCCGGGCCTGAGATATTAATTTGCGCTCAACACGACAGTCGCGCATGACTAGGCAATGCGGATCCGATGCTCGTCACCGGGCGGCGGCCGCCCGTGAACGGGTCCCGTTACCACGTTCGCGCCGATGCGCCGACCAACGAATTGCGAGAATCGTGGTGGCCCGAGTGCAGCTCGCCCAAAACACGCACAAATGCGAAACACAATTTAGTTACGTCTCCCGCATAGAAACAAGTTTATTGTTTCACACAATACGCACTGCCGCTGTAATCGGTTAAATGAAATCCTCCGCATACAGCTGCCAGTTGTAAACCAAGAGTAACACAATAAACAAAACATTACAGAGAGATATTTGAATATTCTTTTGTTGCTAAGCATGTTTTCAAACTACAAATCGTATTACACGACTATTTTGAGCGTTTTTATTACCTAAAAATCCTTAGCTATCAACCACACAACAATTAATAATTAGGGATAATTTAGAATATGTTTATACATTTCTCCTTCACAACTGTTCGTGAAATTATGAATGGGTCCTGGAACAATCAACTAAAAAACTACGCCAGAAGAATAACTGCTTAACTTTAGAAACACTTGGCAACTTTTCACTATTCTCGTATTGTAAGAGACACCCCATTCCGTTTCAAAAACCTTTTCCCATCTATAACAGCATTCAAGAGCAGCGAACTTCAGCCACCAAGTGTAAGTACAAACGAAGTTTCTAGTTAATTTGCATTCGTAAATCTCTTTCCTTACCGGACTTAAGCTCTGTGCCCACGATTAAGAAGACATTTATTTAGCAGTGGAGACTGAAATCGAAGAGTTCAATCCCGTCCAGTGGGTCAAACGGCCAACTTGACTTACTAGTCTACAATAATAATTCCATAGTAGTTTAACATTTATTCGAAATAATAATAATAAGAAGAAGAAGAATAAAACTGAAAATGCAAGTATCACGGAAGACACTAAAATAAGAGAAACTGGTCAAAATTAAGGAAATATGATAATCCTTTGGCGGTTCCAATCATGTTTACAATTTCCTTGCGTATTCATTATTTTATTTCTCAGAATTTATCTTATGCTCATTAAATTTACAAGACTGCACATTACCGTTTCCTCTGAATTCAAAATGTAAAATATAAATATAAAGAACTCGGTAGGAAGCAACCGATATAAAAAACGCAGAATGGGGTACCCACACAATTCCCGCGAAATTACAATTTTGAATTTCTAATGAAAAAAATAAATTCGAGAATAGGAGAACAAATGGTTCGCTTCTTGAAAGAAAGCACGTTGAGACCCCAATACCCACGACACTGCATTAAAATACTGCTGGAAGCATTTTCGCAGTTAATTAGCTTCATTCATCACGAAGATTACAAGGTCATCCATTACTGAAGCAGAGTTTGGAAAAGAAATCACGCACTCGCGTCAAAACAGCGGCGACGATGGCAGCTGCTGCTGCGACAGGGTGGGGGGCGGCAAAGGCACAGTGGTCCGAAATGGCTCTTCAGGTATGAACAAAATTCTTCTGAAATTTCTAAGCAAGCATTTCAACCCGAAGTTTGTAGTAACAGTTTTAAAAATTCCGTTAAAAAATTGAAAGTAAGAGTATGTCCCGAGTTTTCTGTTGACTTGTTTTCAAAGGGAAAGATTTCGGAATGTTCTTCGAAGCGATATTGCTTATTTTACACCGTTCAAACTCTGTAATTACTTTATATTACGTTTCATATCAGTTTAAAACGCTCCCCTAATACATTCATAAGAAGTTGACCTTTTACTTTATGATAAATTATTTCGTATCAACAGTGCATTAGTTGCAATGGGACAGTAATTGAAAAATGAACTATTTTATTATTATTATTATTATTATTATTACCAATAGCTCCACTCAATGTATCAATCCAAAATGTTATATACACTCATCGTCATAAAAAAAGCTGCACCCAGAAGGACGAGGCGGATTGCCATCATTGTGGGCAGGCAGACAGAGAGTACCACGCGTACAAAATGATTACACTTTCACATTTGTAGGACCAACATTTATTGCGCTACACGGTCGAAGACGGTACATGTTAGTACGGCATGGGGCCGCCATGTTGGCGAACACACGCGTACAGACGTCGCGATATGGAAATATATAAGTCTCGAATGGAGTCCTATGCAATTCCATCTCATGCAGCTTGCACCTGAGCGCATAGTTCTTGCAGACTGGTGGGTAGGCGTGGGATCCTGATCGCACACTCCATAGTACCCAAAACATTCTCGATCGAGGAGAGGTCTGGCGATGCAGCTAGCCATGGCAGAGTATCCACGGCTGCAAGGCATTCTCGGGAGATGGCTGCGGTATGCGGACGCGCGCTGTCCTGTTGAAATAGGGCATGGGAGTAGGCCTTCACGAACGACAGAGCCACCGGTGGCAGGATCTTCTCAATGTACCGCGCGGCTGTCACGGTGCCTCCAAGGAACACTAACGGTGGACGGGCACTTTGGGATATCGCCCCTCACACCACCATCAGGCTGGCGGGACGTGTGATGAGATACAACAAACAGCTCGTCGTGGCGCTCCCAACCACGCCTCCAGACACGGAGCCAGTGGTCGTCGCCATCAAGGCAGATGCGGGACTCGTCACTATAGATGACCCGCTACTAGTCTGCATGGCCTCAGGTCCGTTGTTCCCGACACCCGGCGAGTATGTAGGGACGTTGCTGGGGTGTGAGTGGCAGGCATCGTAACGGCCGGCGTGCGGCGAGCCCTGCGCTGTGGAATCACCTGCCAATGGTACTGGCACATATAGAATGTGGCAGTGCAGGATGCACAGCCCGCTGAATAGCACTTATCATTCCGTTGGAACTGGTCGCGCATGGCGGGCAATCCATCGGTCCTCCCTCCTCGTGGTGCGCGGTGGACATCCAAATCCTGTATTTCGTATGTGCGTGCTTTTATCAATCCATTACCGCCAACAGCGGGCAATGGTGATGTCCGTACGACCAGTGTGGCGCGCAATATGGCGATAGGAGCAACCAGCCTCCCGTACACCCGCGATGCGGCCCCGGTCGAAAGCGTCTAACTGGACAACTGGTTGTCGAACTCGTCGCCCAGGCATAGTGTACGTGCAGGTGACGCTCTGGGGACGCTACCCGTGTCGCAATTGGTGGCGCGACGGCCTCTTATCTAGATCGGTGGGCGAGACATCACGGACCTACCACCTACCCCCCAGTGCGCGGCCGACCATGAAAATTAAATCATTCTCTTAGCGTATGGTGTGCAAAATATTCGAGTTTCCAGCGGATCAATAGGGTACTGCGGGGTGCGGCTTTTTCTACGACGATGAGTGTATTTTAAAATAATATTTTTTTTCTTTACATTTTGATGATAGTTATTATTAGGTTTATATTATCATTGATGCTGGTTTTGGTACGCGCGCCATTCGCTCCATTTCGCCCCAGTGTGCGTCGGCGCCGTGCCAAGGTGGCGCTGCGCGTTCCCGGTTAATTATGCAGCGCTTACAGCCGCCATGGCAGTGGGGGAGGTGCGGGCTGATCCGCCGGAGGAATGACGCCAACGCAGGGCGGAGGCGGGGGCGGGGGCGGGGCGCGTGCCGCCCACCTCGACAGGCGCCGCGGCGCCTCGGGCGACGCCAGTCGCCACGGCGCGCCACGACGTAAACCATGTCAAAAGAGCAAGCAACTGAACCTACTACTCCATCTTTACAACAGCAAACAAATAATGCACCCTTCCTTTTTTTCTGGTTTCATGAAACCAGACAAAACGGAGTTTTTTCAAAGGTGGATGGAATATGTCAAGAAAAATTGAGAAGAAATATTATTTTCACAAAATGAAACAAAAACAAA
The DNA here is from genome assembly GCA_031308135.1 of Acheta domesticus. Taxonomy (NCBI): domain Eukaryota; kingdom Metazoa; phylum Arthropoda; class Insecta; order Orthoptera; family Gryllidae; genus Acheta; species Acheta domesticus. The sequence continues at coordinate 49,616,617 of JAHLJT010004567.1, forward strand.
AATAGAAATTATAACTTAAAATGTCGAAAAACACCTTCGTCCTGAGAGAGAACAGCAACGAAAATGGTTTTCAATGAAAACGCAATCGAACAGTTTAAATGACTACATCGAAGTTCAGACTAGTTACGCACACCGGCCACAATTGTAAGCAACAAAACATCAATGACAACACTCCGTAGCGACTAGCCTGTATCATTTTTCTCGGCCGGCATAAAAATATAGTCCATAATATCAGACATATTATTAAATGCTTTTTGAAAGGAATAGGTTTTTTGCATCCTTCATATTCACCTTTTATCCACGCTCACACTATTCGAAGCAAACAACAATCACGGCCGTTTGGGCTTCCTTGTTCACAACGATTCGAGAAGACGTACTGGGGCAACCCTTTGGCCGGCTTCGATTCTTCGTCGCTCCGCGTCCCTCAGCCCCCCCCCCCTCTCGCTGTCCCCATGAGGCTCCCATGCGGAAGTGGCGCCGCCGGATGTGCCGGACCCGCCACCCTCGCCCGAGGGCGGCCGCACCGTGGGCGGCGGCCGAACAGAGTTACCGGCCGAGAGAGCTCTCCAGGCGCTTCCGGGCCACGACGAAGAGGAAAGGCGGAGGATGACCGGCGGCAGTTGCTCAAGTCACACACTAGAGAACCAACCGATCATTAGGCTGTGAAATTTAGGGCATATCGACGCGAGGCCAACTGGAATGATGCAACGCACGAGGCCTCATTTAAAGACAGTTTGCAGACAGAAATATAATGAATTTTTACACTGAATTTCCTCGGGTGAAATTAATACCAACAGTGTTCAACTCCACATTTGGTGTGCTCCAATCAAGACATGAAATGGTGGTATTACCTACGACAACTTCCAAACAAGCTTTCCCATTCCACCCTGCTAGCCAATCACAATGTGGTACATAATAGTAGGAAGCTCTGCCGTGTGTACAGGGTAAGTGTGTACTGAATAATATTTGACGCGTTCTGAAACGTTTTGCAGGTAATTTCGTTCGTGGAGTAATGTTATTAAATATCACTCGTGCATTGGAAATTTCCAAATAAATTCCCTCGTCGCTATGCCACGGATATTTATGCGAAATTTCTATTATTGGCAATGATGGTATTACCTATGACAACTTGCAAATCATATCTGCATTTGAATGCATACGATCTCTAAATATTCACCGAAGTTTTCTACAAAAACCTAGTTTTGAGTCCGCTTTGGTTATGCTCCAGCTTTCGTGTCTGTATTCTAGAACACAGCTAATTTCGGAGTTCATCTATGCAACAGCGTCGTTTTACCTTCAGAGCGAGAAATCGTGAAGTGACATCTGACTTAGGTGCCTCATGGGACGCACTGACCTAGGGGACAAAATTTGCGACGAGCAAGAGAGAGACAGTAAGGTTCCCAGGGGGATACGCCCTGGAGGTGAGCCAAGAGCACGTGCGAAGCTGTAGTGAAGCAGGAGGCAACTCTTGTTGTAAAGGGGCAAACAGGGACGGGAAGATAAAGAATAAACAATGAAGTGTGTAGTCCTCTCCGTTGGTTGTGTGGAGGCAACCTTTACACACGAAGATGAAGTTACTTGAGCGTAGTAACGCTCATATTTGTTGACTCGGGTTGTTGGCTAGTCTGCTTCTTAGGCAACCAAGCAAAAAGGATCTACCAAAAAAATATAAAACGACCGCAGTTCTCACAGTTTAATTTGTATAATTATATATTGAGAAATATCAATAAATTACATCAAGGTCGTACATGTACTTACCGTGATCGCCTATAAGGAGTTTGGTTGGTAAAGTAAATCCCTGAGATCTAGAAGAATAACTTTCCCTTAAGAGTTCTTTTTGCGACTTTTCCATAAATGGGAAAGGTTCGTGCACGCTTGCAGTAAAAGCTCATTTTCTCGAGAAAAGGCTTGGCAATCTATCACAATTAAAATGAAGAAGGTGACAAAAACGACCCTGACTGTGGACTCGACTCAGAGAGAAGACCGCAATATTGAGACGGTGTCTTGCGATATGAAGGTAATATCCAAAATTAAACTATTTTTAAATTAAGGAGAATAAAAAGAACGAAAATTATAGTCAAATCATGGAAAAACATCGAACACTAATCGTTTAGTAAACATTAAACACTGTGTTAAAATATGCTAAATTTCCTGAAACCATCTGCGAGGTTGTTTCCCTTCCTGAAACATTTACAATCTAATAAAACAATTTTTGGACAATAATTGTTTATTATTTTAAAAACAATAATTAATTATCGCATTCTTTATTTGTATTTACTTCTATGTGATATTTTTTGATCTGATCGAAAATAGCTAAAGCACATTCACATAATACTTGTACCAAGACACTACGAACTCACAAAAGACCTACGCCCGGTGTTGGCTTCCAGGAACCAAAATCTGATATCGGCAGCCTCAAAACCGCACGCCTTGGAGCCTCGTGACCCGCCGTCTCCTCGTGATTGGGGTCTTAATCACGGCGTGATGAGCGTTTCCTGCTGGCCGCGACATTACCATCGCCGCCAACCCGCCACCAGCATCGTCACCGCCGCCGTAATCGTCGAGCCACAGCTACCACCCCCACCACACCGCCTCCGCCACAGCCACCACCCCCGCCCCTGCCATCGAGACCGCCTCTCCCACAGCCACTTGCAACACGACGTCCACTTCCACCGCCGCCATCACGCCCAAAAACCACCATCGACATAGACACCCAACACCACAGCCGTCGCCATTATCAACGCTCCTACCACTCTCAACGTCAATGCCGGCGCTACCGCCCACACCCTTCTAATGCTGCTGCCATCCTCACCGCCACCTTCGTCGTCTCCGCAACGACCGCCACCTAATAACCATCACCGCCGCAAGCACTACCGCCGCCGCGCCGCAGGAACCCTCTCCAGAGGCGCGGACCGCAGCGGGATGTTGTGACCAGGCGGCCGGAAATGAGGCGGGCGTCGAAGAGGCTGCGGCTGCGGAGGCGGAGCCGGCAATAGCACAGCAGCGCTCGGGCGCTTGCGGCGGCGCCGCTCCATTAGGCCTCGGAAGTCGGCACCCGCCCACGACGGCCCACGCAACTGCAATGCCCGCGCTCGCATCTTTGACAACAAAACATCCAAAATGTTCGACTGCAAATTCTATAGCAAGGAAATGGCTACACTTGGCATTTTGTTCTGTGGGTATATGAAAATTATTTTTCTAAAGCCCCGTACATAGACTATTTAAGATTTTTCTGGTTATGCGTTTCAATTTCAAGATCGATCCTCACTTTCTCGCTTTTACTTCGAATAAAAAATAATTTTGCAATCGTGCGTCGAAGGACGCCAGAAAAGAGCGCGCAACGTCGCGGCAATCCAGAACCGCGCCATCTAGTAGTTGTTGACCACGATTCCGCACGGCACTCAACGTGGATTGGTCTCGCGAGAGGTCAAGACCATAAGGGGTATGACGCGCTACCAACCCTCCGAGAAAAGCGGTGACACAAGCGGTAAATGAGCTGACGAGGGAAGCGAGCTTTCTTCTCGTCGAGCCATCATCGTGTAGATTTCTCGCCAGAGCTACCATCGTAAAAGGGGTTTCTCGTATGTGACACTCTAGTATAACGATCTTTTTTTAGAGCTAGAGGTACTTTCGTAAGTGATTGTAGTGAGAAGAATTGGCGAATTTTAGTGAAAGAGTTAATAGAAATTACGTGAAGTATTGAAATTTAGTAAAACGAGGATAAATTGAGAAAGAGGGCGGAGGTTTAATTGAGAACTGTTTTCAGTGAACTGAGAGAGCGATAGAGGAGAGATAGAGAAACAAAGAGAGAGAGAGAGGGGAGAAGGCAGGGAGAGAGAGGAAAAGAGGGAGAGAGAGAGAGCCGTAACGGGGACGCCGAGGGGTGCACCTGCGCTGAACAGAGGGACGCCAGGAGGAGATGGCGACAGGAAAACCCCACGCAAAAATAAACTGTTGCGAAAGATTAGTGGCATGTCTGGGCTAATTGTGTAACACCACTGGAATTGCCTAGCCATCGAGCCAGGGGACGCCGACAGCATGGCGCCAGGGGGGGGGGGGAGACGAGAGGGTACATAACGGAGCGCCGTCTGCGCTCAGATTCGTTGTGAGTCCAAGAACTGAGTGAGATTTCCAGTGCTCTCAAGCACGCGGTTTTCCAGGCGGAGACCGGTTCGGCATCAGGCCATGTAGGCACGGTGCTTACCGGGGGCTTAGCGTCTGACAGCATCGCATCACGCGTTGTTACATGCGTTAGAGCAGTGGCACTGGGCTGTAGGCCTATGGACGGTCGCGGGGTTTTCGCGGCTAAGGGGAAGAAAAAGGTTGCCGGAGTTTTATTCAATATTTGTATTTTTAACTTCCTATGCTTTGCTGTGTAAATAAATGCAAGCATATCTCTTCAAAGCAGTTCTCTGTGTTCATAAACTTCAGTAGGACACACATGTACACTTACGTTAGCTTTCATGTGGATTATTGAATGTTCACAAATGTCACGTTGAGGATGAGATTATGCCACCTCTTATAAATTAAAGCGTCTCTCTGAAATCGGGAGGTAGTCAGAGTAAATAGGTAGTCAGCTTTAAGGGAGTGTATAGTAAGAATCCTGCAATGTTACGAGTTATGTATCGTAATAAGAATTATATTACCATACATACTTCTTTGCCCTTTAAATTGCTATCGTCTATCATTACTTCTTCAGCAGTATTCAGGTTAAAGTGTAGAACAATCGCACAACAACAAAAAATCATTGTACTTTCCATCACACTTCATTAATAGTGCTACCACATTAAACAGGGTACGAAATTCTTAAGAAATATAATAAACCAATGCTGATAAAAATATTTTCCAAATCATCCTTGAATTATTTAAACACCAATTCAGGTACTAAAAAGCTGGGATGTTAAAATTAGAAGGTAACAAAACGGCTAATCGTATTCTTTTGGAGCCCAAATAACTGGGCAATGTGCCGGCCGTCAATTAAAACCACTACCCCAATATCATCGTGCCGTATTTAACTCTTGTCGATATCGAACCAGGAGTTATGGAACAGCTGCTGTTAACTGCGCCTTGAATCTTTCAGGAGGTCGTTTCCAGCGTTTCGTCTGCCGGTGGCTCGCTCCACTTCAGTACAATTACACGAGCCGTTATTCATCGTATTCTGGTTTCCACAAAAGAGAACGATAGAAGAGCGTACATAGGGCACAAAAGAACTACATCAGAAAGATAAAACCACAGAACACCAAAAGGTAAAACGGACATTAGAGTAAGTTGCAGAGAAATACGCCGTTTTCAAACAAAAAGTATCAGGGGGCATTGCATGCGCGAAGATAGGAAAATGCATGCACAACGTAAATGAAAACACTACTATTGCCAAGAAAGAAGGGTTTCTATAAATCTTCACAATATATTGGTTGTATAAATTCAGCACAGTGGCAACTGTTCTGCATAGAGCTAAGGATTGAAATGGTAAGACATGGATGTTTGCAATTTGTTTTCAAGTTACAATAAACCACCAAGTACCTTACAGTATCTACATATTTGTTTATTAATTTATAATTTCACAGGAGCTTCATCGAGTCTCAAATAATCTGATCATAAATTTCGAACCAATTGAATTCGAGAGGTAGTCAGAGAAAATAAGTAGTCAGATTTCATGTAAAAGATTTTTAAAAAATCTTTCACGCCATGTTTTTTTTGTTATTAAAGAAGGAAATATCACAAAATTCTGAAGCCTATAATGTCCCCCTCCTACACACAAGAGGATGGCACAATATTATGAATAGACTGAAACATATATTATGCAGGAGTTAACAATAAATTTAAAAAGCCTGGTCAAAAATGTAATTATTTATGTATCATATCCTAATCAAAATAATAGTTCATATATATCATATCCTAATCAAAAATATTTTACGAAAGCAATATGCGAGAAAGTGAAATAATTAAAAGATGATACATAATACGATCCACCAGCGGCAGCAGCGGCTTATGCTTCAGCGCGTAGTTGCCAGCCCTGCTTTTAAGCACCAATGGACGGTTGGCATGTACATTTTACAATACAGTAACACTGACAGCAATGGCAAGCAAATGCAAATAGATCTAAACTAGTGGTGCTACAGAATGGCACAGACTTTCCCGTATTAGTTTCCTGTTTCGTTTGGTCTCCGCTAGCTATTCGGGCTTGCCAATACTCTTGACATCTGCCATCTATCGCCGCCCGAACTACTTTTTTTGGCCATTTTATTAATTTTTCGGTTTCCTAATAGTAGAATAAAAATATTATTTTCAGAATATTGAAAAAACAGTTAAACCTTGTTCTAAATGACAATTTTCGTTGAAAAATTTGGAGCCTTTTTCAAGAAAATTGCGATTAAGCGTTAATGTAAACGCGAAATTTGAAGCTCTTTTTCACAGAAAAGTTTTGAGTTTTCGAAAAATTTCACTTGACGTAATTTGAAACACACTCACAAATACAATAGTGTTGAAAATGCAGAAAATGAGCATTTTAACGGTATAAAATAACTTTCAAAATAATTACATTTGTGTAATGTTTTAAAAAAACAAAACAAATCCCCAAAATTCTATCCGTTCGGAAAAGTTTGAACAAAAAATTTGAAGCCATTTTTCAGAAAATGGCGTTTTTATCATGAACACATTTCATTAAATTGTAGTTGTAGGGAGACGCCGAAAAAATTTTGAATTTTTTCAAACATGAAATCTGAGCCATTCTCTTAAACATCATTCACACTAACCCATAACAAAGTTTAGTCAAAAACGTTGGAACCATTTTTTTTAATTTTGAAAGTGTCCCAGGGGCTTCATTTAAAGTACCCCACCCCCAAAAAAAATGAAAATATCGGTTTCAAATTCAAGGGGCCGCGATCGACGGTTGAATGTGAATTTCGGAGAAAATCGGATGAACGGTTTAGCCGCTAGCTATATTCACAGACGGACGGACAGACGTTTTGTCGTTAATCGACTTTTCGGTATCAAGGGCCCACAAAACATGAGTTCTGGATACATCACGTGTTATGTTGGCCTTACATTAGCAATACATTTCCGCAATATCTTTCAGCAATTTGTTTCTGCTTCTTGCGGTCACCTTTACACCAGCAAGAGCAAGAAGGAGCAATATATTGCCAGAAAGATCTCAGCAAGATCTTTCCGGCAAGAAATTGCCGATCGTTTTACATTAGAACCTTCCGTTGCCGTGTTTGGTGACGTCTCGAGGAAAATGGCACGAGAACTTTGAGGTTACACCTCACTTTCCGACATGGCTAGTAGAAAGCAGAAGATGTGAGTTGCGGTCGCATTCATTGTCTTAAATGAAGAGACAAAGAAACGCCTGCGATTAGTGAGGACGTATGACTGGATTTTAAAAAGAAAGTAGAAGGGAGTTTGTGGAATTTCGGTACAGACGTCTCAATAGTTTTCATAAAACAAAATGTTTTCGTGGACTTCGATTAACGTGGGAGCAAAGTAATTTTCTTTTTATAAAAAGTTCAATTATTAATTCGATAAAAAGTTTTAAAATAGTATTACCTACATTTGACATATTATAGATTAATTTTAAAATTTATTTAAATTAGATTAAAACCTTAATAATTTTTTACGTAAAAAAATAATAATCAGGGGGCATCTTTATCTGAACCAAAATTTGAACCATTCGAAAATCAATAAAGGGTTTAGAATACTTATCACTACTTCTTTTAATGTATTAAACCTTTTCTACATATCCCTTTTTGAAAAAAAGAATATTACAATGCGAAATAATACGTCTATGTACTACCTTAACCGTCCTTCCTGCGAAAGTGACCGTGGTCATTGGCTTTTTCCAACAATATCTTGCTCAAACTTCAATCCAATTCTAGTCCCAGCAACAGCCGGCAATATCTTTCCAAGGACGGAAACACAGGAGTTTACATACGGCCGAAATATCTGGCAACAAATATTGCCAACATCAGAAATATTTATTGCCGCAATATTTACACTGGCAACTTTTCTTGCGAAATAACATTGCTCGCCATTTTCTTGCTAGTGTAAAGCCAGCTTTAGAGGATTGTTTTTTCTAAATTTGGCAACTGCATGTATCCGTTACCAGGGCCCTGTAATTAGAGTCCTTCTGCTGATCACCTTGTTTGATCGATCTCCATGGAAGTTGGCACATCTACGTTTGCTTTTTAAAGGTTTTTATTCTTTTAATTTTGTTGTAACTCCACAAGATGGCGTTTCAGTTAAATGCTATTTCCTATCCACTTGGGCTTCACTGTTGCTGGGTGTGTTGCCGTGTGACGCGGGGCGGGGGCGAGGGCGAGGAGGAAAGGGGGAGCGGGCGGCGCGGGGTGGAGAGAAGAAACAAGAGCGAGAAAGGGATTAAGAAAGAGAGAGAGGGGGGATGGAATAAAAGAGGGAAAAAGAAGCGGAAAAAAGAGGACCCCGTAATATCAGCGAATGTTGGGCGATTAGCTGCCGACGCTTTTCATCGTTTCAGCGGAGTTAAGTCTCCTTCTTACCGTCTTCATGAGTTACGCCAATGCGTGGCTAAATGTAGCTTCGAAAGAGTCATGTATGGCGCAAGAACGGCGTCATCTCCGATTGCGACACATGCGCTATCCAAGCAATGGCTTCTTTCCTCTATACAATGATACCAACGTATGGTTCGGTGGTAATAGTGTTGGAATGTAAGCAATATAAATGTTACATGATTTCACTTACAAGCAGTTTTAGCAAACGACCAAACGACGTATTCACTGGAATAAAAACGTTTTACAACAAAAGACAGGGCAAGGATTCGCATCCTCTTCATGGACTACGCTAACTAATGAACAGTGAGTTCTTTCAAACAAGACCACTTCCGCTCAGATCAACAAGTGGACTACCGAGCCGTACCTCTCGTAACTTCGGGCAGCAAAGTTTACATTTCAGCTCATAATGCGTCATTGCGTTTAGACACAATGGCGCCATCTACACACACAACACAGACGTGATCAAGTAATAGCTTCTTTCTTCTACAAAATTATACTGGGGAAGCTAATACAGTTGCAAAGAAATAAGTGCTATTAGTATTATGCTTTTTCATTACAAATGATATTTTCCCTTTGTGATATACCAAAATATATAATATTTTGTTAATAATATTGGCTGTAAATGGGTTGGACAAAAGGCGATATACAGCCTTAGCAACGCCGGCGCAGTGGTTGGCAAGGTCAACAAACTGCATTCAGGCCTTGAATAAGTGAGGGCGCTGGCTAGATAGATAAAATAATGTGTGATTGGTCTGAAAAGGACTGACTGTCGGGGGCGTGGCTACTTGGTTTGATAAGAGGGGGATGGATTGGCTAAGGGAGAATAGACTGTCTAATTTTGTCGTTTTTGTTTTAAAAAAGAGGAACGAAGGACGGATACCGAAGCGTTAAGGGCGAAAGAACAGGGAGAACTGGACATTCTGGTAGTTGTCGTCGAGTAGTAAAGATCGCTCACGAGATCAATGTTAGTGAAGTAGGACTTGTAAGTTTCGAGTGAGACTCAATAGTTTTTTCGGAATCTGGAAGTTGATGTGCAACGGGAAGTTCAATTAGGACTTTGAAAGTTTTTTCTTATATTGCGGTTTTGGACTTTAATATTTTACCACTACTTGGGGAACTCTGAATACCAATTAAGAACCGGTAGATATTCTAGTCAGTGAGGGCTGGATGCGTCGGCAACGTCGCAAGATTAGAAGAGAGAAGCGGAACTTGGGATCGCCTACATTCAAGTGAGAAGAGACTTCGGGGCGTCGGCGACCAAGACGGTAAATAAGACTGCAGCACAAAAGATATATATATATATATATATATATATATATATATATATATATATATATTAAAACGAGGTCATGACCTAAGGACAAAAATAATTGTAAATATTGTTAAATAAATTGTTGAATTTTTTTTCTTTTGGAAATGAAAAGATTTTTATTTAGTCAATCAAAATTGTTAAATAGTTAGAAATAGATAATTATTCCCTTTCAGATTCCTCGTCATACTGTACAGTTGGCAGATCAAGTAATCGGCTATCTAGGCGATAGCGATTATCCATAACGGGACCCATTGACCCAGCTAGCCGGACATTTATACATTTGTTGAAATTAGCTGTGGAAGCATTGGTCATTTTTAATTAACGTAACCTGTTCCTGGCGCCCAAAATTTTAATATAAATTCGGAACGGGTCACGATTATAACCATCTTAGATGAATGATGCCAACGATCTCGTAAGAGTCTATGACGAGACGTTGTCGGTACATTTCACTTTCTCTATCCATCTATTTTAAAGAGGTTTCACGTTAATAAATGGCATTATAAGCCTTTCTATTTCAATTCAGTGTACGAGAAACAATTTTTCTATTGCCACAAACACAATTTCAGTTTGGTCCGTTGATCACAAGAAAGCTTTGAAACAAGTATCGTTACAAATGTTATGCTGTCTTTGACTTTTTCTTTGTGAAAGATCAGAACCAAGTAAGAAGTTTAACATAATTCGAGTAAACTAGTTAATAAATGAATAGGGAAAATCTTGAAAACTGTCAAGAACAATCTGCTTTTATTACAATGCATCTTACTGAACAGCCAACCTACAAGTTTATGACCAAGATCAATAAACATCTGAAATACAGTGATATTAAATAGACCTCGCGCTAAAAGGGACAGCAGAACGAAAATAGTCTTTTTAGGAGGAATTATGCAAGGGAAGCTTACTGTAATACAAATTTATTTACCAAAAAGACAGATTTCAATTGTGTAACATCCTAGACTATCGTCGTTCAAATATACGGGATTTTAAGGACTTTCCCAGTTTATGTTGATCCTTCCACGTAGAAGGAAAATCAATCCTAGTAATACCTTAACACAGAGGCAACAAAGGAAAACAATACACACATGTAAATATAGAAGAAAAATAATTTTCAAAAATGTTTTCTTTTCTGAAAGTTCGAAGTACACGGTTAACATTTTATTTCCAATTTTCCGCGTATTTTTCTCTTCGCAAAAAAGAAGAGCACTTCCATGTATTCATTAACTGCAAAGGTCAAATCTCCACTTTCACTAGACACTTTTCATAGACTATTTTATGGTGGCTGTGATAATAATGAGACTGCGCATAATGAATTTGGGCTTTAATTTTATGCGAGGGTTTATATCGTCCTCTCACTGTTGTGTGCTTTTTATGTTCCCGCAAGATATTGGCTTCAGTCTACGACGGGGCACTCCCTAGCGACAGTGGTTAATAAACGCGGTGATACGAAGACACGGCTTGAAGAAAAGATCCGCTGAAATTGAGCTGCTATGACTTGACGTCCTAAGCCATTACATGAATAACGGGATGGCACAGGATGCGCAGAAACTACACTCACTGGATTTAATAGGAGAGTAAATCTGATTCCGGACATCCGCTAACATTACCAATCACTAGTAATTGAGTAGGTCATTTCCAAAACTGAACATATCCATCAGAATGTGTTTCAAGGAAAAAGCAAAAAACATTTTGTGAATATATCTATGCAGTGACATTCTCGAAAAAAATATCTTCGAGAAGAGGATATTGTCTCTGTTTAGGAGAGGCAAGTGCTGAAAATCACACCCATGTATATGCGAGTAAAATAAATAAAATGCATTGGACATGTTCAGTTTTGGAACGAATTCGTGGAGATGTTTAATTTTGGAATTCATCGAATTGGATATGTTGAGTAATGGAAGAGACTTTTATGGGATATGAATAATATTTATACAATTTGTATTTGCGATAATTTATTAAACACAGGAATTATAAAAATCATTCGTTTTATACTTTTGTTTTAACAACTGTATTAAAAATCTGTGACAAAACGAGAATAAGAACTTAGTGAATAATATTTTTGCTATTAGAAAACGAATTTCATTTTTAAACATCTAATGGAAAATGAAATAAAATATTATGTAATTTCTATATCATTTTCATTAGTAAAACTAGTTAGAAATATGAGGTTTGAAAGAGTCAGTCATTTTAATACATCTGACTTAATCAGTTATTAAAACATGTTGTCAATATCACTCATGGGTTCATCATCTACTACATCTGTATCTTCGCATTCTCTTGTTTCTTGATTAGATGCATTTTGATAGAATGCAAGTTCTGGCAGAGTACGCCATTCTTTCCCATAATGTTTCTCTAAAAGATTGTTAACATCATGTACTTTGACTGATTTAGGTGGAATTCCAAGATCTATGCGAGTTGGTTGAGACTTAAGTACTTTACCTCTCTTACAGAAATTTTTTGCTGTCCCAATATCAGTATAGTAAGCCACCTCACCCTGCAGAGTGACTGTTGTCTTGGTCTTTTGCAATATAAATCTCTTTGCTGTAGAAAACTTGAAATGCCATGATCCCGGTGGTTTGAATATTTCTGCAGTTAGCTTCTTCCAATCGAAAAAACTTTGTGGATGTATAACGGTACCAAATCTATCCAATATATTAAAATAATGTTTTGGTTCTACAATAACCTCTTGTTTTCTAACGATTTTTTCTATCCTCCCAAATACTCTGTCTGGGGGCATAAATGAATGTCCTGGAACTGGAAAAGTAAACACTAGTTTTTTAATATTTGTTGGAGCATCGTTTTGCAACCACATAGCCAACATGCCTAACATAATTGAATTCTTATTTTGCCCGCCACACCCATCGGCAAAGAGGCAAACTGTAGTAATAGTTTCATTGAACACAGTATTTTTTAGTCGGTGATAAACGCAAGAGGCAATTTCATTGGAACCTTTCAAACCATCAAGTTCCGTCCATGTGTAAATAAATGTATTTTCTTTTGTTTGTGAATCCTTTGATGTTCCTTGGCAAATAGTAAAATTGTATAGATAGTATTGTCTGCTATAATATGCCGCTTGATCTGCGACTTTCGGGAGGGTAAGATTCTTTTGACAATCAAAAGAAAATACAATTTCATTATCCACTCTTTTTCTCAGCAACTTAAAGAAACTTTTGGCACGATGTTTGTGATATCCCAACTGCTGCAAATAAATATCTTTGAGCTTAATATTGCCTTTCAGACGAGCGTGTTTAATTTGTTCTTCTAACTCTGAGCATTTAGAACACTTATCAGAAGAAGGAGACGCAAAACTGATATTGTATTGCAAATTGAAAATATTGAGAAAAAAATTATACTTAACTCTTAATGACACATCAACAGATTTGTTATATTCTCTCCATAAGTATTTGCAATTTAGTTCTGATGGTAAATAAAATCTTTTAGTTTTACCTCTACTATAATGTGACTCAAGAGGAACAAGTTTTTCAATATACTTTTTTACATTACTTGTCCTTTCCAAATAACTTCTTGAGCGAGTGTCCCCTCCCCTCTTTTCTTTAGGAGACAATCCAGTCTTTAGCTGCTCCTTCCCTAACCTTTGTATTCTCGCTTTAGATATATTTAATATTGACACGAAAGCTTCTTGACATACCTGCAGTAGTTGACATTTCTTATCTTCAATTAATGATGGAATATGGTACCTCATAGTTACTGCTCTAGTTTTTCTTTGGTCACTCGATCCTGGACGATGTCTTTGACGTGTCTGAACAGTCACGTACCGCAAAATGAACGTATCTTGGCATATTTTGTTATGCGAACTATAGAAACCTTGATGAAATCGGCGAACATCTTGAAAACTGAGATCTGAACATCTAAATGGAAATCTTGATGGATGTCTGCAGATTGGTTGGCTCGGAAGTGACTTAGAAGTGTGTCTTTCACATTTTTCACGAGTTTTTTTCCAATCCTTTTCGTTCCTGGTACGTTTCCTTCCACGTCCTAATATAGCTTCAGTGATTTTCGTATCACTTGTACGAGCACCAATTTCGGCATCCATACTCGCACAGAATAACACCGCTCGACTGAATATTTCTTCTCGTCAAAAAGCACAACAATCGCCGATAAGAAACGTTGCCACATTTACATGTAGCGGCGGACGTTTCCTACCTACTTGTATGCAGGAGGACATATTAAGTTATGGAACGTCCATGCTAGTGGAGATATTAAGTTTAGGAACGCATCGCTATTTTCATGATCTTATTACTGTGGGATCTGTTCCGTTTTGGAACTCCTACTTTTAATATGTTATAATGACTACGGCCGAGATTAGCAAATCATCATTATCTTAATTTTTGTTGATGGTGGATATGTTGAGTTTTGGAAATGACCTACTCAATTGTAAACCTCCGGGTTCTCAATTCCCTATAAAAGTACTAAGTTTTCTTCAAGGAAATTAAACTTTGTACTAAAACTTCATTTATTAACAACAAACATCGAATATTTTACATTACTCACAACTACATCTGTAAACAGTTCTGTAACAGCACGAAAAACATATATTCCAGGTTAATTTTCTTCGAATCTTCACCTCACTCAAGAGCATTCTCTTGGTACCATAATTTAATTACCAATTGCTTAAGTAATGACCATACACAAGTTCTGTTGCAGAATAATGTAGATCTGTGGAATGTTAACTTTTTGTTACAATAATTTACAATTGCTTACCTGCGTATTTTTTTTAAGATTTACAAACATGAAAATAATATAATACTCAAGAACATTATCTTCACTCGTTTGATCCACTTTGTTACTCTGTCAGTACTGGTTCATCAGCTCCTTGGCCAAGGCCTACCAGCAGCGTCCCAACCTTGCGGAGTTGGGTTCGGGTACGTGTGGTTAGCATGTACATCCCTTACGCCGTTTTCCGGTCTTCTTATCCTAAGAAGTTTTTCATTGCTTTCTCATTGTCACACAGCAACAGATACTGGGGCATTGCAAGGAAACACGTTACAATCTGCCCCGACAGGGAATCGAACCCGGAATCGCGTCCTGGAAAGCGATCACGCTAACTAGTGAGCTACCCTGGGGGCTTCCTTTGTTATTATCTAGGAAAAATAACGAAGAAAAGTATTGTAAGTATTATAAAAGTAAATAACGAAGAAAATTATGATTTGCATTTCACTAATCGATAAAAATACCCACAAGAAAATTCAGAGATGTGAAATATTATTTTACGTCATCGCTCGAAGTACAGAACATTCATTACCAGAAATAACGCAAAAGTACTTCAAATTACTACAGACATTTCTTGTAAATTACCCTAATTCTTTAAAATACTGATGTGTAGGGTTATATGAGAATATTTGACGAAGAATATTTTTGATTGTATAGGTACTTACGTCCGACATCGATATCTCACATTTCGTCTTGTTCTAAACTGACACATAATTCGGTATAAGCGTTTGTTTACTTAGAATGAACTTTCTGCTTGTCAGGCGACGTACCAAACCGTTCAACAAATTAATTAATGGGAAAAATACTCTAACATTTCGATATAGGCATTCAACAGAAGGAGAACCGTGTTCTGAAGTGCGTAAGTGTTCTGAAGCGTCTTTCGTGTTTTAATGTTACGATGTTAAGCGCACATGAATACAGCGGTATAAAACAAAGAAAATTTCAATACTAAAATTATTCCAACCATACCTATGAAAGGTCACCGACACGGAAACCCGATAAAAAGGAAAAGATACAACTACCGTGTACAATGATAAATATTCCTGGCAGAAGTGAATAGCTTCCCTGAACAGAAAGTCAGTCAAAGGAGACGATGGAAGCCTTTGTCCTGAGGCGAAATCGTTGTCGGGCGCGCTCGCCCCGGGCCGCGTGCGTCCTAGCGCGCGTTCAATGCGCCGCGCCGCGCCGCGTAGGGAGGGCGTGGCAGCGCTGGGAGCGGCGCGGCGCGGCGCGGAGGGCGCGTCTGCGACCACCGGAAGCGGGCGCTGCAGCAACAGCAGCAGGGCGGCGCCCACCTCGCGCCTGCGCCACCGCCCGCTGCACAGCTCGACAGGGCCCTCAAGCCTCGCAGAAAGAGTGAGTATTGATTCCCGGCGCCACACCTATTCGAGTTCACAGTACCGTAAGTGTAGTGTAAGTTATATCCCGGGCGTTCCTTCCCCTCTGGGTCGTCACATACGGCGCCGACCTACATGTCGGCTTCCGGGATTTACCCGTTCAAGTACCTCCCCACTAGGGAACCGCCTCAGCCGTTTCAAGCTCCCGACATTTATGGAAGTGAAGTGCATGTCTTAAGTGTTTGAGTATTGGGAGAGGAGGGGAGAAGTTTGAGGAAGGAGAGAATGTGCGAAATCCATGGCCTATTTGTTTGGGTACTGCTCTGGCCTGCTATCTCCCGCAACCACTGCCTACCACCCGCTGCCTCTCTCGTCCGCAGCCCGACGCCACCCCCTGACGTTGTCCGCAGTGCCCGCCCCGCCCGACGCAGCCCTTCGCGCCAATGCGCAACGCGTACATTGAACCCTCGCCCGCGTAGGTGACTTGCAGCGGTCCAATCCGGGTCGCGAATTGACGCCCTGGAACGACACACATTGTCTTTCTTACTTCGCATTTTATTCTGCCTCGCACGCATCATGTATCAAAGAACAGTTTAGACTTAATACCAGTGAAATAGATAAATCATAATAAGAGCAATAAAAGTGCCAGATGAATCTCCAATTTTATAAAGAGCATTCTATGCATTATTTCTAACCGAAAAACGAAAGTCTTCGTTACATTACATACGTTACGTTCCACAGATAGTGATCAAATATGTATGTATTTGGTATTTTGGGTAGATTATCCGACTTTGCCCGCTAGCTAACGGTGTCCCCCATGCCTAGATAATTCCCACGCTTGGGGGGGGGGTAAGAGAGACATATGACGAGTATGAATGTTCCCTTCTCCGTAACTAGCCATCTACGCCTACCTGAGCTTTGCTTCGTCATACGTAAGGTATCATTATTTAACAAAGTGTTATTTCATTTATCTTAAATACAATAGTCATCTTACATTTACAAAATAATAATTACTCACATTATATTAGCTATGTGGTTATATTCGATATTAACTGTAAGTAAAAATACCCCAAATGTTGCCAATAATGAAAATCAATGCTGAATTTTCTGATGATACATTCCCCTTTATTCTTTAATATGAAATATGCTGAAAAATATTCTTTTTCGAAGTAATGTGAGGTGATCATTACCTTCATGATATTATAATGTGACTCAATTTCTACATGAACATCAGGTCAAAAACAGGCATCGTATAATAATTCCCAATACTTTAAAAGTATGCACAATCAATACAAATATTAATTCCAATCTAGTACAACCCTGATCGCTAAAAATAATTTCTTAGCAAGGAAATGTCATTGAAATAAAAATATTAAATTTTAGAATTATAACTGTTCATAAATATTTTAATTGGCTGCATTACTTCCATACCCAACAGCGAATGTTCGCTGACTGACGTAAGGCGCATAAAGAATGTAAGTTTCCCTAGGACGTCAACAAAATGAAAACACAATTTCATGACAAAACTTTATTGTAGCAGAAACAGTACATGTTGCACAATTTTCCCATAAAATTGTTTTTTTTTTGTTTTTTTTTTTTTTCCTTTTTGTTGACGACCTAGGGAAACTTACTTTCTGGATGCGCCTCGCGCAAGAATCCCTTCGTCTCCTTCAGTCTTTCCCAGGACGTCAGTCCCGGAGAGAGTAAATTAACGAAGGCGTCTTGAGAGAGATGTTTAGAAACGGAGACAGATGCAGATCTAACTGGAAACACCACGGCGACTCTCGCTAACAGCCCATCGCTTCCTTCTCCTCCTTCTCTACCTCCTCTTTCGTCCTCGCGAGCGATCCGCGGGGCACAGCTGCGCCGCGCCGCGCCGCCCGCCACCCTGCCTCCGCTCCCTCCGGGGATTCTTTTTTCTCTCCTTCGCCGCTTGTTTCTTTATTTCCGCTGCCGGGCCGCGAGCGGGCAGGGCTGGCAGGCGGCCAGGCAGCAACCGACGCGACCAAGAGACTCAGCCATGAGGAGGACTTCCGGTGAGGGAGGTTACGGATTCAAGTCCCGTCCGCGAGACGCGAAGCCGCCGCCCACGGCCGGTCCCACCTCGCAGCTCTCTTACGGAGTTAATCGTTGTGGCCAAGAATTTTGACGTGAACGCCTCTTTCAAATTGAAAGGGCCATGCACGATTACGTCGAAGAGGCAAAAATCATCGAAAAATCGACCGTACTGAACGACCTTACTTATTCGTAACTCAAGCCAGTACACCAATGGTAAATATAACGACCAGTAGACAAAGGATGCTCATTCTTTAGATGACCTTGGCATGCACAAGCGCAAAGTGCATGCGAAGTAAGACTGCAAAATGTCGCATACGGACGCTTGGTGAGCTCTGGGATAGAGTTACTTCGGAATGAGAACTGAGAATGTGGTGTCATTCCAAATCTGATGAACAATGGTACTTAACGAACGATAATTAATCCTGTGAAATGTACAGGGGGGGAGGAAAATTTGAAAATAACATCAAATACCCAGTTCTCACCTTTCAATAAAAAAAAGCAGTTTCAAAATATTTCCGAAAAATAATCACAAAAGCATTGATAATTTACGTAATTTATAATCCAATATCAGTGCAAGTCTAAATCAGATAACTGAAATCTCTGACAGCTCATAGTAATGTTTTTCTGTAACATACACAAGATCAAATTAAAATGTATATTTGTAGGTTAGTACATATTTGTATTGTAATATATTACATTATTATTCAGTATGTACTGCGTGCGCAAAAGGGTACAGGGGGGCGTGGACCCCTCTGGAAATTTTGAATAAGGTCCCTACGTATCAATGATTGCACATATTTACGGGAATAAAATGTTTACTTACGTAATACTACGGGGACGTTTGTCAAACTTTCGAAAGGGGGCCACGACCCCTCTGCCTCCCTGCGCCCACGCCCACCTATGGTGAAATTCTACAAGTGTTGAAAATGAAAGGAATTTACAGTTGCGAATTGGCACAATAATTGGAGTGCGAGAGCGACAGCGACCACCCTCTTGAGGAGCCACGCTACAATGTGCTAGGCGTGGCAACCGTGATTCCCCACGATTGCCGCTAGCGACGTACCAAACAAGCGTCGAGGAAACGCCTAACGCAGATCAGCTTTCACCCACGATTGTTCGCTGACACACCTAATCGTGGTGTTTGTTACTGAAAAATAACTAGTAAATTTTGTGTGTGAATGTCTTTAAAATCCCAGCTATGCCGAAGGATATACAAGAAAAGTCGATTCATAAAGTAAGTGATCAGGTTTCATACTCATTTCAAAAGGAACGAAACATTCAGATGATTGCTTTACATTGTCAGGGTTGACCATCTATGTTCGCAGAAGGGACACAACTTTGGTAGATTGCGGAAGATGAGCGATAAATTAGACAATGCTAAAATGCTCAACGAGATTTAAACCACTTTAACTTCGTATTACTGTGATTCAAGTCTTGAAAAATAGTAGCATTCAAAATTAGAAAAAAAAATCATTGAAGTGTTCTGAATAAATATTACACTCAAATAATCTTCTTAAAATTCGAAATGGATGTCAACTTCACACCAATATCAGTATTCGTATTCGGCGGCTACAGCCCGAACACAAACTACATTATATTTGCAGAATTGTTCGTATTCCCTCGATTTCTCAACAAAAAGACCAGTACGCCGCAGGGGGGAACCAACGATTTCGCCATAATCGGTCGCAGATACTGACGTTAAAAAAATGGACTGTAACTAACCTATTACATTTCTCCTTCGAACGCAAATTTCTCTTTCAGCATTGTTAAGATTCATTATTCAAACAAGCTCTCTCCTTCGCTAGCTGCAAGGGGAAGTTCAGACCTCGTTTTTCACGCATAACGGTACAGCGTTTTGGATGCCTGGAGAGATACACTGATGGAAACGCTGTAGCAATTTCCAATGAACGAAAAACATCCTAAAAATATATTTTCACAAGATAAACAATATACGTTTCCTTATTCAAACGGTTTTTTATTTATTATTTTTGTTTTTTGTCAATACACACACATTTCATTGCTTAAAACGTTGCAGTTTTCCCTCCGCACCAACACAAAATCTAGAGCAAATATTTCTTTGTTGGTTATCCTTTACCAGTTTTTTAATAATAAGCAAGCTATTAACTCGGTGCATTTCGTTTCGTAGGTGGGAATTGTGTCTATTCACTCATTTAATAGGGCTAATATTTAAAAGCATTTTAGACATTACACGAGCGAAAGACATCATTAACAACCCACTATGCGGGAGTGAACACAAGAGCATTATCTAGGATATATAATTTTTATCATCGTTTATGATGTGTTGATTGATTGTAATTCCGAGCTGTCATTAGTTCTGTAAGTGCAGGGCACGTTTTTCATCGGGAGGTGGCGAGGATGGCGAGATACGGGGCTGACTTTCCGTCGACTAGTGTTTTTTTTTCACAACCAAGAATCCCCCACTAGGGGGACACCGCCCCAGGTGGGACAAGCTCTAAGGCCCCGACCGATCTCTCGGTATGTGTGGTAGTGTAGCGCAATTAGTGTGTGTAAGGGGTGAGGATAGAGTAAGGAAGATGAAGGAATGATCGCGCGCGGTCCGTGACCAGTTTGTTAGGGTACTGCTCTGACATTCACCTGGTATTGATCAGAGAAACCACGGAAAACTACCGATCAGACTACCCGGCCGCTAAAATTCTCATGCAAACAGCGATTGAATTCGATGTAGCTGACAAGCTAGTGTCGAAAATCCTGCCGCTGCCGGGACTCGAACCTAGGACCTCCCGGTCAGAGGCACTGCAGTGACATCAGTTGATGCACTGAACCACCTCTCCCGGTATTATCGTTTATGGGTAATCACTGACAACTGGAAAGAAATTCCATTTTAAATTGACTTTTATTATTGACAAATACCCTATTATTAGTAATGCAACATCGATAACAAAACATCGATGTACAAAATTAAACATGGAATTTAAAAGTTATTTCGTAACCTCTAATATTAAATTCTTGCGCAACAAAATTTAGTAGGACAGTGGTTTTGTTTATTGTTTCTAATTAACATTTAACTGAAAAAAAAGTTAAAAAGTAATTAAAAACAAAAAAACCTGAGAGCCTGAGTGCCAGCGTCATCTTAAAGGTTGAGTTTTCAGTTCGCCGAAAATATACAAGAAGAAGACGCAGGCCCTACGCCCGCCTCTCCATATGCGAAACAAAGAGAGACCTAGGAAATTCAGTGCATGGGATCATCTCAGGCGGGAGTTTGTTCGATGAAGATAGGACGAATAGCGTTCGTTTGATTCGAATGCATAAATAACATCAGTTATTATTTAATATTTTAAGTAATACAATATTGTGATTTGGTGAATCATTCACTCACAAGGAACGCATCGAAAACGTAAAAGCATTGAGCGCAAAACATCAATGTAAAAAAAAACTGGAGTTTAAAAATCGATGCTTCTACAAAAACAACGATGTTTTCAAAACATCGATATCGATGTTGCATCCTTAACTTTAACTATATATTTTGTCCAGTGACCCTGTCTCTTAAACAAATCTATAATTTCCTCTACCCTTACTGCATATTGATATTTTCTTCTCGTCCTATCTGCGCATCGAAGTCTCTGTTAATGAATTTCATACCTTGAGATGTTCTTAGTATTCTAACATATGTAATCACTTGAAATTCCTAAATACGATAATTAAACCAATGTCATTTTTTCTCGACTTACCTTGTTTCTCCATCCGTTGAAATTCTCAATTCGAAAAAATATATTTTTACTAATATCAAGCACCAAAGTTCACTACTTAATTTCTAATATGGGACATGTTCAATATAAGAATACAGTCCACTCAATCTTCTTACGCTCATTGACAATGACGCCTAATACGGAAACATTATTATGTTCCGATATGCAATTCACCCCTTTGGTTAAAAACATTAAACTGTAACAGAACCTTCCTTTTCATAAACATATATTTAATGTTATTTATTTTCCCACATTTATTTTTATTTCCGCCTCAAACAACACTTGTGATCAAGCAATTGAGTATAATGTAATGTCAAATGCCAAGTTTTCTATTATTTCTATAATTCAATGATATATAACTATGAATATATCGCAAGGCGTGTGCGTTTTTTAATTAAATATCTTTTACATTTTCTATGTATCTTAGCAAATTCTAAACGACATAAATAGCCGGGCCAAGCTTTGAAGATGTGGACTAGAGATAAGGCGGTTAGGGTAGTTAAAATCGTCTAACTCCTGAACAAAACGAGGCTTCGGAAGATAGTATGTTATTGCCTTATTTTATTTTCAGTGACGCCCAAAACAACACATCAACGTCTTCAAAAGTTGTAGAAGGCAGTATCCTCGGGGGAACAAAAATTATTTTCCCATTCCTTGAACGTGACGACTCCGCCTTGACCATCTTTAATGAGGAGGTTAAACTGAGTGGTCGAAGCGACCATGTGCGAAACGGCAACCAGACGGCACATGTGCGCGAGTGGGGCGACGAGCGGCGCGCGGTCCACACATGCGGCGGGGCGTAAGCAGGGCACTGGAGTAAACCACGCCTGCTCAAGGTTTTTTGGGAGGACCCAACAAACGGAAAAAATAGGGCCTGGCGACAAAGCAAAAAGTTCTCGTCGAATTTTTATTAGCTTTCGCGAGAGCCGAATTGCCATTCTTACGTCATTGTTGAAGCTATACTCTCATAATTTTAACGTATTTCTTCAAATTATTCAAATGGAAGCTTGTTTCCGCTTCGAGAGGTGACAGTGCAGGTAGTTAATATCATTAAACACTGATGTCCGCAGTGCAGGTAGTTGTCATAGTAGTGGCTAGATATCCCTGGGATTGTAATGCGAAATTTATTTGCCGGGAAAATAATACGCAATTTGAAATATGGTAACACACATCAGTATTGACTCATTGAATGATTACCAGGCCTCGGATTTTAGGACAAATGCCTACGTAGTTCCTTTAGGAGATTGTGGAAAGTAAATGCATATGTTTACGAATCATGAAAAAATAGGTATATTGAAAGCAACTAATAGTGCCTAAAATGTCCTAAAACGTCGGTTTAATATTTTAATATTTGTTTGCCGAAATCGGCCTAAACCAAGTAATTTTGATGAATTATATTTTAATTGCTCATTTTTTTTAAACTTTGTTTTACCTAAACGCAAATACTTTCCCGAAATTCTCGAAACTTGAATATTTCCCGATCGAATACGAAATCGACTACGAAATCTCTCACCCAATCCCACACCGATGATAAGAAGCCCTTGCAAGTAAAAAAAAAAAGTTTCACGCTCGTCTCCGATCAGCATGCATTTTTTTACATAATTGCACCCATTTCCCCTTGTAGCTGTGCTGTTGAAAGGTTGAGAATGACACATGTAAAAGAATGAAAAGAAAAGAAAGTGAAAAAAAAAAATAATAAGCTTGTAGTCACTCTCATAAATGTAAAAATACTAGACTTTCCTGAAAAATAAATAAATGGAAGCCAGGAACATAACTTTTCATATCTAATGTTTTTTAAATTCCTGGATTAAGCATTTTGTAACCTATTTTAATGCCTAAAAGTCACTTATCATGCCTAATAGTGCCTAATTTCATAATTTTGTCACCTATTTTAGGTGCCTAAATCACCACTTTTTTGTGTCTAAAATTCCGATGTCTAGTGTTGGCTGGCTTGCTTACGTGACTGACGTGCTGTGGCTGTGCTCCAATATTTTACTAATTTTCAGCTACTTTTCTACATATTTCAGGTGACTTTTGCTGTTAAAGTGTCTTCTTTACTTGTTACAGATAAGCTGAAAGAGATTTATATTGTCCGAAGCAGTGAAAAAAGAAGTAATCCAAATATTTGATTTAAAAGACGGCGTAACGGACAAACGTTCATTTCAACAGTGTAAAGACCATTAATATTAAATTTTCTCTGTAAATTAATTGAAATTTGCGTTAAGTTTTAAACTATTAGTGAAAGTGTTGTGAAAATTGTGAAAACATAAAAATTCAAAGTTTCGTAACCACAGTAACGGAAAGACTTGAACTTTATATTTAAATTTGTGGAAGTGGTGAATTTCGTGGCCTTTCAGTAGGTAAAGTATAGTAATCTAATTGTATTTATTAGTTTGCAGCTTCAATCTTTTAAACACACTGAACGCTTTTTGAATTTAATTAATCACATTTAAATACTCATTAGAATCAGATCACCGTTATTTTTAAATAAATACGTAACGTAATTTAAATAAGTTAATACAATTAAATTTAAAAGATAAGTTAGGGAGTCGTTTTTTTGTAGTATTCTGAATTATCTATTTACTTATTTTCATATTTACCACGCACTTGACACGCATTCGTGACATGGCTACTAATCGTTATACACTCTCTACTCTCTACGCTCTCAAAGCCGATCTTCTGAAAGCCTTCACACACATCAACAGTAATTTAGATGAACATATCCGAAGGCTCGAAGAGGTCGTTCAAAACACAGACGGTTGGACAACAATAGGCAACACCGCAAAACCTCCAACCGTCCATTCGCGGAAACAAAAACACAATCACCACCACCAATCACGACTCAAAACAGATTTTCTGTATTAGACTACTACAATGAGTTTCCTTGCCTTCCCAATCCTCACCACCCCCACCCGTCATCGACACGTCCATTCACAAACCAACGCAAACAGGCTAGCAAGCGCAAAGTAACAAAAACACGTAGAGTTGCGCAAACTGGCTCACCAGAAAACAAGGACATTCCCACTGAGCCCATCAAAAAGGTACTCATTTTAGCAGATAGCCATGGGCGACAAATCTCCTCCCTGCTCAGTGAGAAACTCCCAACCAATTTCTCTGCCATGTGTGTGTTTAAACCTAACGGGAGGTTTGCCGACGTGACCAGTGAGTTGGACACGCACACAAAAACCCTCACCAAACGGGATACTGTAATTATCATAGGAGGGCAGAATGACATTAATTTGGGTGGTCACTTTACACCTGAAGAACATGTTGACAAATTACAACGTGCCGCCCAAAACACGAACATTGTAGTCTCGACTCTGCCCTTCTGGTACAACAAGCCCACACTATGCAAAGAAATTAGTCACGCAAACAACCAATTGAAACTGCATCTGAGAGACACACATGTTAAATTGTTTGAGCTAAACTTTCTCTCAGAAAAACACTTCACCCGACATGGTCTTCACCTGAACCTTGTCGGAAAACATGCACTCGGTAGTGAGCTTGCAAAACACATCATTTCACAAACTTGGCAGTGTCCTGCCCAAGACCCATCCCCACCCACACCTCCTAGTTCTCTTCCATCCCCTGGGACCCCTTTGGACCCAATTGCCTTATCCCCTGAACCTAATCCGTGTATTACCTCTCCCACTATTCATTCCTCTACATCTGTCACCCCTCCTTCCTCACCTCTTGTCACTGCTGGGACACGATACTTCCTTCGACCACGCACTCGAGGTAAAAATGAAATAAATAAATAGCAACTACAGTCAGATGCAGCAGAAAAACATCCGTGTAGGTACATGCAAAAGATTCGAATAATGCATCATAATGTGCAATCTCTTTCAAATAAAATTGAATTTATCGAGGCAGCATTACAATGTGATCTAAGACAAATAGATGTTTTTTGCTTTACAGAACATTGGTTGTCTCAAAATGATATAAATACACTCCAAATTCCTAGCTTTTACCTTGCAGGATCGTATTGTAGGGCGAGGGAATCAAATAAGGGCCCTGCTTACGGAGGTTCGTGTATTTACATAAGAAATTATATTGATTCTACCTTCTTGTCAGAATTCAATTTATATGCAGTTGAAAAAGTTTTTGAAACAACAGTAGTACATCTTACTACGCTCAAAATTATCTTACTTTGCATTTACAGACCTCCAACAAAGCGAGCTTCAGATTATTTCACTTTCTTGGAAAATCTAGAGATAATTCTGAACAAAATTAGTAAACTCTCTTTTAAATCCATTGTTGTATGTGGAGATTTCAATATTGATTTTCTGAGCGAATCCCACGAAAAAGAGCAGTTTCTCAATTTACTTCATTCTTTTAATTTAGACATTACAGTGAATGTACCTACACGGAATACGCTTAAATCACAAAAAGCATTAGATCAAATTATAATTAACAAAACCACAACTACATATGAAATAATAACGAATAATCTAGGATACAGTGACCACGATGCACAAATTCTTACAATTACTAAGAACATAAACACTGACACAATAAATAATACACGCATGTGCAGAGCATTCACTAAAGTTAATATAAAATTATTTACGGACTACTTGATGAAGGAATCATGGGACGAAGTTTATAACGCTGTTGACACAAATGAAAAATATAATTTATTTTTCTCCAAGCTTTCAATTCATTTTAACGCGTGCTTTCCTCTTAAAAAGAGAAAATTAAATATTTCAAGCAAAAGTAATACTTGGATCACACAAGGAATTAGAACATCGTGTAAAAACAAACGTACGCTTTACTTATTTCTAAACATCATAACGTATCACCCGGTTTCCATATATACTTCCGAGAATATAAAGAATTTTAAGAAAAGTAATAGTTCAGGCAAAAATAATGAAAAATAGTCAGAACATTTTGAGCGCTAGTAACAAAACTAAAGCAATGTGGGATATCGTAAAAAATACAACCACATCATCTCGATACCTTGTAGAGAATGTTATTTTAAAGGATAATGAAAGAGAAACGAGTAATCCGGAAAAAGTTGCCAATCTCTTCAACAAACACTTTTCCAGAATTGCGTCTGATCTCACGAAGGGACTAAAATCACAAAATTCAACATTTTACACTTCCGAAAAAATTTCAGATACGATGTTTATTCCCGAAACTTCTCCCAACGAAATCCTCAGAATAGTCAGTAAACTAAAAAATAAATATTCATCTGGTTTAGATGAATTTCCGGATTGTTTATTAAAAACTTGTGCACCTGCCTTTATACATCCGTTAACTCACATTTTCAATGCTTCTTTATGTACAGGAATATTTCCAGATATTTTCAAAACAGCAAAAATTAAGCCACTTTTAAAAAAGGGAACAAAAATGATATTCAAAATTACCGGCCAATTTCTCTTTTGTCAGTTTTCTCAAAAATATTAGAAAGGCTTTTCTACTTACGAATGGAAACATTTCTCAGGAAAAACAGAGCGTTTTCAGACTCACAACACGGTTTTAGAAAATCAAAATCTACGGAAACTGCCATTTTTCTTTTCTCAAAGATGTTGCTTCATCAATAGACCAAAATGAAATACCCATTGGAATATTCTTAGATCTCTCGAAAGCTTTGACGTTATTGACCATAAGATCTTGCTCTCAAAATTACCTTCGTATGGAATTCGTGGTATTGCCCTAGATTGGATAACTTCTTACCTTAAACATCGGACTCAAAGAGTAGAAATACCATACTGGCAGGAAAGGACATTACATACTTATATTTCCAATTCTTTGCCAATTGTGCATGGGGTCCCGCAAGGTTCGATCTTAGGGCCTATTCTCTTTCTGTTATATGTAAACGATATGCCCTCGTCTATTAAAAATGGAAGAACGGTTCTGTTTGCTGATGACACGAATGTTCTTTGCAAAAAAGAAGCAGTAAATAGTACAATTTCAGAAGTTTCAAATTGGTTTAATAATAACAAATTAATTGTTAACGAAAGAAAAACTGTTTCAATGCATTTTTGCATCTCAAATCGGAAATTGCATGTTCCATTGAAAATGAACAATATGCAATTAGCTGATGTTGAGGCAACAAAATTTTTAGGTCTTTCAATTCAATCAAACCTCAAATGGAATGTACATATAACAGAATTAAACACTAAATTAAGTTCATTATGCTATGCATTCAGAATTCTTTCAAATTCTGTCAGCCTTCATGCAGCTCGTTGCGTTTATTTTGCAAATGTGCATTCCCGCCTGAGATATGGCATAATATTCTGGGGAAGCTCATCCTGTAGTATTCAGACCTTCAGATTGCAAAAGAAAATTATTCGAATAATGAAAAAATGCCTTCCACGTGATTCCTGTAAGCCTCTTTTCATTGAGCTGGGAATCCTACCATTGCCTTGTCTATTTATTTACGAATCTGTAATATTTGTCAAAAATGACCTACTTAACGGAGGGAACATATTTTCATGCAATATTGATATTTATAACTACAACACACGCCGTAGAAATCACGTGCATCAAGTGTCAGTATCAACAGCTCAGTACAAGAAATCAACATACAATACATGTACGTTACTTTACAACGCATTGCCAGATGACATAAAACAATTAAAGTCGGTATACAAATTTAAGTTAAAAGTAAAATCTTTTCTGCTGCAAAACTGTTTCTATACAATTAGAGACTATACTGATCGTCAAAAACAAAAAATAATGTTTATTTTAACAAAACAATGATATTAATGAATTAGTTTATGTTTGCATTGTATACATTTAAAAAAATATTTAATACGCCTGTAACAAGTAATGTACTTCAGCTTCCGGGTCAATGACCCCCATCTCGATCAGGTTTTTGTCCAGTTTCCCTGATCCATAGAGCAAATGCTGAGATGGCCCCTTGTTTTGCTTCTGGACGTAAATGTAGCTTCACTGTGCGCACGTTTTGTTGAGCACTCCTTTTGCTTGTAGTTCATTTACAGTTGAAATTGATTTTCTATAACTCGGGAAAAAACATTTTTCAAATATCTTTATTTTTCTAAAATAATTATTTTCTAAATTAATTTTTTCGTATTCGTTTTTTTTTTTTTTTTTTTTTTTTTTTTTTTTTTTTTTTAAATAAAATTCTGGCCCTCAAGAAAATGTGCGCAGATAAATTTCTTTCCCCACACGTCATATACAGTTTTTTACTGTTTTTTTGACTAAATAAATAAATAAATAAAATAAATAAATAAATAAATAAATAGTGATTACATATATTAAGGTGATCAATAAATGTTAATTTATTTTAGAGGATTTCTCTCACTGAATAAATTCCATAGGGTATGAAGACTTTTTTTCACCCGAAGATGTAAAGTAGAGCTGGTGAACCTTTTTTTCTCTTGCAAAGATCATTAACAATCGATATAATCCCCTACAGAAAAAGTACACTTATTTTACGCACCGTAAAATTAAGTGCGGGGTTCTCAAGCATGTTTTTACTAAACGCCAATTTGTTTTGGATTCCACTTACACTATTTACCCTGGGAGATGGCGGTATTCCACGTCCGCTCGGCGGATTTCCTCCTCTTAATACTTCCGCCCAGAGAGTCATCGCGTTAGCTGACAAGCTCTAAGGTCCGACTGGCCTCGCGACATACGTAGTAGTGTAGTGCATGTTAGTGTGTGTGTGTGTGTGTGTGTGTGTGTGTGTGTAAGGGGTGAGGTGGGCACAAGAATGAAGAAGAAAAGACTGCGCGCGGGCTGTGGTATAGGTCTTAGGGAACTTCGGCATTCCACTAACATACAATGGAAAACTATCGATGAGAGCAGCCAGCCGCTAGAATAGTCTTCCAGACTAATTAAATTCAACCCAACTATGTATAGCGAGATTACTGTTAGAATGGTCAACTTTGCTGGCTACTGCTTGGCAACTGCTGGCCATATTACTGCAAGTTATGTTCTTGCAATCATTTTGTCAGTGCCTTCCTTTACAGTTAGCTCACTTGTAAACTATCTCTTGCAACGTCATCGCCCTGCATGACGTTCATTTGTTTGTCGACCTGTCAAAGAGGTTCCTTCTCAGAGTAACTCCTCTAGAGATTGAGGCGAAAATCCGTCACCGTCGGGACTTGAATACTAGGACATCCCGGTCAGAGTTGCTGCAGAGTCAGCGGCAATGCTGGCTCGGAGCTACACTCAGCCGACAGCGCCGCTTGGTCTCATATTTCCTAGTATTTTCAGCTCAGCGACACCAACAGCACGGCCGTGGCATGACAACGTGCCACGTCGCTAAGACACATGACTCCCACCCACTGCAGATACCCCATCCGCTACAAGGCCACTGGAACGAGGCGACGCCTGCGACCCAGGTCGCCTTCCGCCGCCGCCGCATCAGCGGACGCGCGCGCTATCTCCCGCAGGCACCACCGGCCGCCGCAGCCCTTGCGACGGGAGCACGGCACCCTCTTGGGCGGAATACATTTACTCCAAACCGCCCCGACGCACGCGTCCACTGTGTACAAGAAGGCTTCCGCATGGTAATTAGTGTGTGCATTAAGAGGCTTTTGCGAGAGGTATCGTCTCTCGGCTTTGCGAGTGGTGCTGTCAGGAACGTTAGTTTTATTTTTTCGTTCGCAGACTGAGGCCCAACGTAATAACAGTACCTTAATTGTCGTACTAGCGGACAACCACAAATATAACTTAATTGGTGCATTTTTTTGCCTTAAATTACTGAACCTTTCAACGACATAAGTTATTACGTACTAAATGCTACTTTGCCTATTAGATATTAGAATACTGCACATTCCATATGGTTCCGTAAACAGTAGCTCTTTAATGAAAATTAAGACAGGACAAAAATTAATGTATTTAATAAAGCTTCCGATAAACATGGACTACATCCGTTTCAGTTGTCGAAATATAAAAAATATAGCGGAAAAAATTGCGGAAGTTGCAGTGAACATGCGTCATTAGATATGGAAACTAGTAGAGTTGCCAAATGAAGTGTTACGCAAGTGATCTTGGATTTGCCGAAGTTGCAGCACCGAGCTGACATCAAATTTCTCAAGAGAGAAGGCACCGGACCTAAAGAAGTTCATCCAAGGATGCTGGCAGTGTTCGGTGATAGTGCACATTCCCAATTCCAGGTAAAGAACTGGTTTAAGAAGTTTACTTGGGGCAGAGAATCCACGACGATCCGCGCCCTGCGAGACCTGTGGAAGTAACCAGTTCGGAAATGTGTAAGAAAGTTGAAGATTTTTCTAATGTAAGTAAGATAATGTAATGTAAGATAGGTATGTCAAAGTGGCAACAATAGCCTGAGAGTGTGGAGCGTCCGACCCAACAGTTCTGAGCATCTTACATGAACGGTCAGGCACGTCAAATATTGGTGACGTTGAGTTCTTAGAATGCTCACGTCTCTCCAAAAGCAGTGGCGAGTGGAAATGTGTGAGGAGAATTTGATTCTTTTTGGGTCGGATCCGAAAATTTTCATTGCTCAGCTCGTCAAGGTATATGATAGGTCAAAATGATAGGTGGGATCCTGAAATAATAAAAAATGATCCTGAAATAAACGATCAACGCAATAGAAACACAAGGGTTCTCCAACTCCCGAAAAGTTGCGGACGCAAGCACCTGCTGACAAACTCGTGATCACTATTTCTTGGGATTCCCTACACATTCTGCTTATAAAGTACCTGAAAAACTGTCGAAAATTGCTGTCGATGTGTCCAATTATCAAGCAAAGAGTGCTGTCAATAAGTACATTGATGAACAGTAAAAAAATATTTTTCTGTTGTAGCTTCTTTGAAAAAAGGGAGGAAAATTGAACAGGAAGAAAATTTTGTTAAACAAAAAGTTTTTATTACATCTCAATTATTCCTTACTACGGTGGAAAACTTCTCTAGTGACTCTCGTATGTTAACAAATCTGTAAAATATGTTAATGCTTAATTATCTAGAAATTCAAATACATTCATATCCAGTCTCATATATTTACGCATACACAAAAAATACACACTTGGACAAACCGTGAGACATGGAGGTCTGAGATTTCCTCAAGTAAAAATAAATTTTATTCCAGAATAACGGAAACACATGGTAATGAACGTTGACATACGCAATCTTACCTCAATTACAAAACTGTTCTGTTATAGTTCAATAAAACGTGAGGATGCACCTTGTTCATCAACGTTCGCCCCCATAGTGGGTTTCGTTTAGAAAACATAATAGGTGTAATCG
The DNA here is from genome assembly GCA_031308135.1 of Acheta domesticus. Taxonomy (NCBI): domain Eukaryota; kingdom Metazoa; phylum Arthropoda; class Insecta; order Orthoptera; family Gryllidae; genus Acheta; species Acheta domesticus. The sequence goes on from JAHLJT010004567.1 coordinate 49,648,486, forward strand.
AATTCTCGAGGAGTATAATGTAAAGTATCAAGATCGGGATGAATTAAATTAATTAAAGAAAAATTAAAGAAATTAATTTTTCAGAAGTGAAAGGTTCTAGTTTCATCAACAGAATTTTTTTTGAATGCAGAGCTATACAAATGAATGTAAACAATTCAGTGAATGTATTAATATTAAAACAAAATTTCCATGAATAACTTTTGGCGCTAATACAGCAAGTAGTTTCTCGCCCGTATTTTCACGTAAAATTACGCGAAAAGTACTCAAATGTTAGAAAAATTGTACATGACCTTATTTCAAAGTCTATCTGTAAGGAACAGATTTCATTAAGGGAAAAATCTCTATCTTTAATATTTTAGTTGTAGGAAGAATCCGAACAAAATTTAAAATTTTGCAATCTTAAAAATTAAGATTTTCTACGAAAAAGAGATCTGCGCCATTCTCTTAAACGTCCATCACACTATCCAACAACGAAATTAAATCAAAAACGATGGCGTCATTTTTTTTAAATTTTGAAATATCCCATGGGCTTCATGTAAAGTACCTCCAAAATTAAAATACCGGTTTCAAATTCAAGGGGCCGCGGCATCAAACAAATCCATTGGGGAACATCAAATTCGGCTGAATGGTTTAGCCGCTAGCGTTGTTCACACACCGACAGAGGGACGGAAGGACGGAAGGAAGGACGAACGGACAAACGGTCTTGTTGGCGTCATTCGATTTTTCGGTATCAAGGACCCACAAAACATGGATTTAGTGAATTAAATCGTTAAACAGTACTAAATCTCAAAGAGTTCACGTTGTTTTCTTACATAACACTTTCAATTAAACACGTTAAACACCCATTCTTAATCAATGAATTCTCCTTGGAAATAATGTTTTTATGTTAACATTCTCCAATCAGTGGAATGACATAATAATAGGGAACCCCCCAGCTCTAGCCATGTTTGTCAACAGTCCAAAACTAAATTCGAATCATTTCGGTATGCTAAACATCGACCCCCCCCCAACATACTTCGGCAGGAATCATTGAATGCCAAGATCATCGGTCACGTGACTAAACCAGGTATGAGTCTCCTTTGGAGAGTATGATAATACTCTGTAGTTTTTTTACAAAAGTTGATAATGTTGAAAAATGTTTCTTAAGGCCTCTAACAGATCACGAATCACTGGAGTTGCAGAAGAAATGCTTGGAATTTTCTATTTGCTCTCAAGAAAGGATTATTTAACAGGTCAGTTCACCGAGATGCAGATGTTCTGGCAAAGCGATTTCATGAGTCTGGGTGGAGGTCACTTCCAAGATCGCCGCCACTTACTACATCGAATGCAATTTCTCGACAGCCAATGGTAGACCGCACACGACGCTAGCCGTTTAATCGATTGTCATTCCATTCTTATCTCTGTAACTCGATCGCCTACCCATCAAATCACATTCTGCCCGATGGATGCCAACTTCCACAGAATATCCCTCTGGCGAGCTTCTTCGAACTGCCCTACGAAAAAACTGAACCGCAGAGGGAATAAGCGATCTCTGTCGAAGCCGCAAGCATGTGCAGTCATCAGTCGGAGCCATTCTCTTCAGATGCCGCAAGACGTTCAGGAATTCTGTAGTACTCGGGATAAAACTCGAGCTACAAGGATTTATTGAAGCAGATCATAATTTTGAAAGCACAGGAAAATTGTTTTCTCAGATTTCTAGCATGAAGAACGAATTGATAAAAAACTATTCTCTATTACTGATCACCAAATTGCTCCAACTTTTTAGTCATTAAAATGGTAACAAGTAAATCAAACCAAAATTTAATTGTGGGAATGAACATGAAAACACAAATGGATATGATAACATATGGCTTAGAAAATGTCAGCTCTAAAACAATGTTGATTTATTTTATTACATTACCCAATTCGTATTTCAAATTTTGTTCCGTTACCCAATTCGTATCACCAGCAGTGGCACACTTCCAAAATACAATTAAACTATTATATGTTTCCGTCATTCTGGGTCACTAAACCTGCATTAAAACAAAACATTGCTTTCTCCATTCGAACTTTCAATTAGAAATCGCAGCATGCTTGCAAGGCGTATCGTATAGTGAGCTGTTATACAGCCATAACAATTGTTTCAAAGGTCATGTAAGCCACAAACCACTACATTCGTGATGAAATAACCGCTTAATATTAGATAATTTCCTTCCCAATTTCCCTTATAATTAGATACGAATACTATAGAATTAACGGATAATGTCGAATCATGCGTGCAAAACATGAAAGTTCCATTACAGGATTACTATCTATTAATATACAAAAGACACTCATAATTGTTAGGTCAGTACACTGAAGGACGAAATATTCATTCAGTTCAAATAAACTTCTTGTAAAACAAATTATGAAAGTTTTTTTGTGATAAGCATAACATCGTATTTACAAATAAGATATGGTCTATAATTTCTTAACATAATAAATATAATCAAAACTTAAACACACTTACAGTGATACACTTCCAGCCAATATTGATAACAACTTTTACAACTAATTTCGAAACGCAAAGTGCATAAGTACTCTAAAATAACCTACCAATCAGATCAATCTACAAAGCCTTGAATAAACTTTTTACTTTCAGGCGATATCTTGTGGTATCTATAAATATTAAAGATATATTTTTAAAAATAATCTTAACCACATTAGAAATGTTATATTATCATACTAAGGTTAATATTATAACTACAAATGTATCTTTAATAAGCTCTGAATTGTTAGCACACGTCATAGAAATTAAAATAAATGTCAACAATGTCAACCAAGCACGAGCACTCTCATCACACCTTGCTTCTTTCATGCTTTAAACCCGTTCCCCTGAACACCATTTCGACACGTCTCCAGCACCCAACAAGCGTCCGTCGTTCTGAATGAGAGCCTGCCTCCCCGAGCAACAAGCACCACCCCACCATCCGGGCGACACGCGAGGCTCACGCTCGGCAGCCGCTGACGGCGCGGCGCGGCGCGGCAGGGCGGACGCCTCGTGCTGGAATTGCGCTGCGCGGCGCGGGCGCAACGACGACCGACTGCGGGAAGGAAGGATGGCGGATCGGCGCAACGGCAGAGCGCCTGCCGCCGGCGCCGCAGTCGCCGTGACGTCACGGCCGCGGAACAGGTTCTCCGCTGCGGCGCGGCGGAGACGGACGGCGGCGGTCGAGAGCACGCAAGAGGCAGCGCCCGCGGAGGCACAGGCAACAGACCACAGGGCGGAGAAGCAGGCAACAAGGCAGGCTGGCAACGGCGGAGAAGCGGCAAGAGGGCCGACCGGCAAGAGGCAGCAAGGCGGAGAAACAGCAAGAAGCGGCGCCTCGGAGACGCAGGCAACAGACTACAGGTCGGAGAAGCGGCATGAGTGCCGCCCGACAAGAGGCAGCAAGGCGGACAACCAGCAAGGACCAAGGAACAAGGCAGGCCGGCAACAGGGCGGAGAAGAGGCAAGAGGGCCAGCCGGCACGAGGCAGCAAGGAGGAGAAGCAGCAAGAAGCAGACAACTGGGCGGGTCGGTAACAGACTACAGGGTGGAGAAGCAGCAAGAAGCAGGCACCAAGAAGCAGCAGAAGGCAAGGCGGCAATAGGGCGAAACGTCAAGAAAGGGGGCCGGTCGGCAAGAGGCAGGAAAACGCAAGATGCAGGGAACACGGCCAGCTGTTAAGAGACTACAGGGCGGGATTTAATCGTCTATATAATTTAAGTATATTCTTAAACAATTTTTCGTACGTTTTTCACTGCAAACATCTATTTTAACATAATATTTTTTTTAATTGTTTAACAAGGAATACCGATTCCAAGAAGTTAATTTTGGATAAACATGATCACACGGGATAATGTTTCTCAATGGTAGGTATTCACCAGGAATGGCAAGTTTTTTCTTAGGGACTTTCCAGCCGATCTACCTACATTATTTATGGTCTGTAGATCCAACCATTTTTGCACGGTTCAATTCACACTACATTGGCCTACTTGCCGGCTCTGCTTGTTGCCATGTCAACAGAACGAAAGGCCCCTCAGTGACACCGTCATATGAAAGAGAAGATCCAAACACCCTAGCTGCGATTATTCTGAATTTTATTCGAAAGGTCTTACTGAAATTTAATCTAACATTTTGCTGACGACGGACTCTAAGGAACTGTTTCCGTTCACCCTTCACCGCCAGCAGGCACCCACATCTACGCAAGAGCCTGGGTGCATGCAGAGTCACCTGCCTGGTCAGAGACTCACTAGAAGAGTTTGCTCATGATATAAAGTTTCTTTTTTCCTTCTATTTCTGTCTCCCTGCTTCTGATGGTAAAGTAATAATAGATTTCGTAGACATTTGATTATACGTTGTAATTGCAAATGTGAGCAAAGTTTTACTCTTCTTCTTTTCACCATGTACCGGATAATCATGATACTTTTTATAAATTGTTATAAAAGTAAAAATTTACAAAATTATTGTTAATTTTAGTAATATGTCAAGCGGTTAAAAAATCTCTCATGCGCACTCCTTTTCGTCTTTCAGAACCTTGGCCAGTAAAGGGTTTTAGGAAGTTTGAGGTTTGTGCAAATCTTTGCACTTCCCTCTCGGCGCTTGAAGGCGAAGTGCGATAGTTTCCGATTGCGAATGCCCAGCGTCGCCCGCAATTGTACTTTCTCCCTTCTCTGCCTCTCTTCTCACTTTTTTTCTTTTTTCGTCAGTGCACTTGCTTGCCACTTCTACGTACAATCTTCATAGGTCGGCCCCTTCTTCCGTAATTTGTGATGGATAAAGAACGTTCTCGTCTAGTTTTCACACGGAAAGTCTAATTTTCTTGTTATTTATTCTCCTTTCTCTACACCAAGTCCAACTTTCAACGAAAATCAATTTCTCAATCTCATGAGGAAAAAAAGTGCTTAAGCTTCATACCGCTTCTCTGTTTACTTGCGTAAAACGCATTTCATTCTTTTACTGCATCTTGCGGGATTGCAAGAAAGTGCACCACTTTCTTGCATTCCCACCTCTTGTCTCCCTCCTCTATGAGTCAAATTACTGCTCTGAATTCGCGAGCCCCTTCGCAGCCAATCTACTCTCGCCTCAGCTTTCGCCACCGCCTTCACCCCATCCCCGACCCCTTCCAGATGGAAGCGCGTCTGCAAGCGATTCCGCGTAATGTGCAGGTGGATGAAGGATTGAAAATCGCGAGTCGGGCGGCACGCTTCCTCTCGAGCTATACTTACCGTCGATTTCCACCGCGATCTGCGTCGGATTAGCGAACAGGAGATTGAGTGCCAAGCTATCGTGGCAACGGGTACGACCCGAAGGAGGAAACGTTACCAGAGAAACTCGGCGACCGATTATCCAGAAAGATATCTTGTTGCTGAACATTTTAAATGGTTAGGTTAATGCTGATTGGGGAGAATGCAGTTCACAATGTTGAACACAGGGAATGAATCGAACATGCGGCTGGAACAACTTCGATATTCATAATTGATTATGATTCAAGTGGGTGGTTATTTTTATCATTCGGTGAGGCGCACGAATCTTAACCGAAATTGTGATAGCCGCCTTGGAACTTCCACGTCACTAACTTGTGATACTTTCTGATCTTCCCATTAACAACCACATGTTGAATACAGTGAATACCCACAAAATACAGGGTGTCCGGGGAGGAAACGTCGAAACTTGGAAAATAAGCTCTTAAGACAATTCTAAGCGTATTCTCTCTAATAAACTATGTGCATATTCCGAATGGTTGAGCCGTTATTAGCACTCAAAAGTTGGTTTGAAAAAATTATTTTTAGACAAAAATAAGCATTACAGAAGCATAGAAACACTCCTAGAAACATGTAAGTTGTTTACTATTTACAAAAGAAATGAATATATTTGTTCAGAAAGAAAAATTAAGCGAAAAATAAAAAAGCACTCAATTTACACA